>JACMIF010000535.1:15052-37056 GCA_014805445.1 Diplogasteroides magnus | reverse complement strand
GCATTCCGGACCTCGCCGACTGGAATTATGATTATTATCTTATGTAGAATTTCTTGGCGAATCTTTCTAAGCAAAAAACGCCACCCTTATTTATGGTTTCTGAGACGCTATAGCCGAAAAATCGAACAAAAAAGGCAAGTAAAAAATGCGCAATATTCTCACTATATTACACATGCGGTAGTTTCAAATAGCAACTTCAATCAGCTATATCGCACTCAAGGCTCCATCTACTATATATATATGTATTTTTAAGCAGGTAATACCGGCTGGATGTAGTCTCTATGACTATGATTACGGACCTTGAAAACGAACTGTTTCACATAGAAAAACAGTGAGTTTTCCTGATTTTATAGCGAGTCTTTCCGGACTTCAGGTTCCAAGGTGAAGCGAGGTTCCTTATGTAGAATTTATTGGAGAATGTTTTTAAGCAAAAAAAGCCACCCTTATTGGGGGGTACCGAGATACCAGGGCCAAAAAACTGCTTTTTCCGGATATGCTTCAACTAAAGTATATGCATGCTGCCCAGTCTAGGGGTATCGATATCAACTGAATAGTGGCTTATTTTAAACTTCATACCTGTGTTATATAGTAGCCGAAGAGGCATTAGACTGGATCTCTCCGGAAAGAAGTTATGATTTTTCATCCGAGACCGATTTTTTGCCAAATCGTTAAAATGTCCAATATCATATCTCGTGAACCAGAGCCGCAATGGCCATGGATACCACATATGTAGTACATTCCTCAGTCCCCGCCAATATGCACCCCACAAACCGTCATTTAAAACATCTTGACAAAATTGCACCAGGGGTCAGTCTGATATGTCGACTCTCTCATAGAGTGCGTGTTATGCATCCTATCTGAACTGTCATTCCTATTAAGCGTCTATTTAACAGCTGTATGTCACCCTGGTCTCTAATTTTTACGTGCTATTACGTCGTCACGGAATATGTTTCAAGTGTGAGATATGTAGACTAGAGCGACAGTTCTGTTAGGATGCGTAATAGATCGTAATACCTTTTACGTTTCACAAACAGCATAAATTTGAATTCATTTGAAAATTTCAATGCATTTCAATGGTGATGGGCTCGAAAATATACCAAATCCAGTTCAACGGCAAATGCATTTGTGTGAACGAATCCATGATCCTCAAGAATCCGAATGTTGCAGTCATCACACAGTACGAGTGAGTTTTACCATATTCCACCTAACACAATGACTGCAGTAAACCACGGAACTTCTGCTCAGAACAACGCTGAATATTTCTTGAATACTACGTTTAACAACGAACGTCTGTATTTGAATGGAAATAGCGGAAAGAATATTTCAGTATTGCCGAATTTTCGAATCTGAATTTCCAAGGTCTACAAGCTAAAATCACAATTTTGATTAACATTCCGTTCTCTAGATATTTCTGAACTCGCATAGTGTAGCGGACAGGTTATCTGTGTCGGACCACAGGTCAAATCAATGACGTTTGAGATGACGACGTATGAGAGGGGAGTGACAGCAAAATGACTTGATTCTGCCATCGACAACCAAATTGGAACCTGACCTTATCATGTCAGCAATATTTACTGTAGAGAGCACGTCAATAACGCTGGAACATTGGGCACTGGTCGTACAATCACTGAATGTAAAATCATGTTTCACTGAAGTAATAAAAGTCGATGAGCGGCGGGCGGATAGTGGCAGTAGGGAGATTTTTCATAATAAAAACAAAAAGCACAAAGGAACCCGAAGAAAAATAACTCCGCTTACTTTATCAGATATAACCAACAGACATGCATTAAGTACCCTTTTATATTATCAATTTTTGTTGTTTTTTGTTCAGCACAAAATAGACACCTACCATTCTTCACTGAACGATTTTTGATATTTGTTGAAGCATATTCGGTCATTCAAAATATTATCCAATTCATTTTTTGTGGCGAAAATATTTTATGTTTCACGAAGGGCGTAATTTAAAAAATGTGCATTTGAACTTGCCAATGGAAAAAAAAGTTTTGCAAATTGTACATGATTCAAACAATGAAATCCTATTTCGATTAGCAATCATATAACTTGATGAATCCTAAACCATTCCCTGTTCCCTCTTGGATGTACGCCTTCTTCGTCTGTGTACTCGATCTGAACTGGCAACAACTTGTATGGCTGGCATACGAATTCGCCCATCAAGCGCCATTCAAGAGCACGTGACAACTTTGACACAATTATACTGTTACTATACTATACAGAACATAGGATGGCATAGGGTAGCTAAATAATCATTTCTTCTTTAATGTTCCCAGAGTCTCCCTTTTCTCTGCTTCTCCACCCATTTCCTTCTCTTGAGGTGTTGTCTCTCACCATTATGAGACGACCGTTCAGGATTGAGAAATGGGAGCAGAATGACTGGACTGTTCTACAGGCGTTTCCGTCAAGCGTGAAACTCTCCAAGTCCACTAATCTCTTTCAAGAGAACGAAGCGAGTGAGAGTTCCAAAAGCAGTTGAACTCATAATGGAGAGTCCCTATAACTGTACTTCTGTGTTCTCTCGGATGTACATTTCACAATTATATTATCGAATAGAGACGACAGCATGAGGACTGACGCCATAATGGGCGAAGCCTAATTATGAGTCCCCATCTCTGTGGTTCCCTGTGTTTTCTCTGAAAGGCAATTCGTTCATGCCATTATACGTGTACCACAAATACAAGAACAAAAAGTTAATTCAGATCAAAATTCGATATTTGCAATTGTTTGTTTTTGTGCCACTGCAAGTTACATGCATTATTGTTCACTGAACTTTGTTCGATATTTATTTCCCCTCTGAAACATACAGCAAAAGGCGAACTAGTACTGGAAGTCACGATCGACAGAAAAAAGATAGTTCGTTTTTGTAAGGAAGTTGAAACACAACACAATTCTTTGAAATGTCTTTGTGATCGAAGTGAAAGTGCACAAAAATCTTCATGAAAACCATCATTATGTCTTACATTGTTTTCTACATTAGCTCCTTGTTTCTATCCACAATGTAGTGCTGTATCATCAACAAAAACCATTCCTCGTCAATTTATTGCGTGTTTCCTCGCAAATACGCGTGTTTTTTTCACAAAGTTCATTCATCAACTTGGGGTTGTTCAGTCCACCCAATAAACAGGAATACAAAGGATCTGTTGTGGTGATATTGAAGACGTCCTCAATGCACGAGTCTTCCTGGAGGATTCAGTGCATGCCGACGATTTCGTTCGAAATGTTTTAACGAAATCGTCGTCTTATCTTTTTGTTGTTCGGGTGAATTTGAGTTTCAGTAAGTGTACAAATGCTCGGAACATCACAAGTATTTGTTAGATGATTCGTTCCGTTTTTTTAAATATGAAAATAACAGTCAGAAAAGAAGTGCATTTGTTTGTCTATTCATTGCTTCACGTTCGATTCCACAGTAGGCTTTCTAAAACGGTGTATAGTGCATTGGTCTGTCGTCTGATTCACAAATATCGGTTGTCTCACTTATGCGATAGATAAACGTTCCACGAGATATAAACCATAGATGAATGCACTCTACTACCCATTTATAACCTAGTACAAAGGTCACCCTACTTTGTCCCTTTTATGTGTCTTGTAAAATCATCTGTTGAGTGTAGAAGTGGTGCAATAAGGGCAGAAACGTGCGCCTATCACAAACTTTGAAACAACACTGAGATGCCCTCTGTGAGAGATCACAGTCAATGAAGAGAGTGGAAGAAGAGTCCTCTCTATATATATGTAAACTATACGACATCATAGCAGAGAGAGAGATGACGCCATAATGTATGAAGCGTTTCTTATCTCTGAGGTTCCCTGCGTCTTCTCTGAACGGCAAATCCTTCATTCCATTATGAAGAGACAGTTAGAGTGATCCTATTGCCTTGCACTATATCGTGCTTTCTACATTGTTCAGAATAACTTCAATATTTCCTTGTTGATGGAGTGTATGGACAGTGAAGAATACAAGAAGGAAAAGTCCATTCGGATCAAGGTTCGATATTTTAAAATTGATCATTTTTGTGAAGCTTAACGTGCCTGTCATTGATCACTGAACGTTATTCGATATTTATTTCCAGTATGAAACATATTTTAAATAGATCTTTTTCTCATTTCCTGTCTAGTAGATTTTTATGTTTCAATAACAGCATAAAGACAAATACATTTGAGAATTTCAATTCGTAGAAAGAGACCGCGAAAATAAATCAAATTAGAGTTGAGCGACAAATGGGTTCGGGTGAGTGAGTCCATGATCCTCAAGCATCCTTGTGGTGTTGTCATCACGCAGTACGTTGTAGGTTGAAGTTTAGTTGCTCTAAATTATCCCTTCTTTAATTGTCTCATTTCAAACACCTTGAAAAAAATGTAAGCGTTTCTTGGACATGTTGGAACCCACTTTATACTCTCATTTATGAAAATGGAGAGTGGGTCCTACACTTCTATTTATTTGCTAATAGACATTTATAATTTTCTCCCACCATCATCTGTATGCGCTCACTCCCTGTGGTTGTGGTCATTGCGTTTGTATTTTGAATCTTCACATAAGTTTATCTTAGACATATTTATGACTCACCTACCCATAGACGCAGTCTTTTTCGTTCAATATTACGTCCGGTTTCGTGCGAATTTCACTTGTTCTTATATGATCAAACTAAACGTAAGAATTGCATGAATTCTCATACACGAGAACAACTTCTTTTTTCTTGCTTATTCTGAGAATCTATTCTCTTTAAGAGGTCTATTGAAATCTAGTGAAATCTCCATTGTGAACATGGCAAATGCATCGGCTTCCTTAAACACGGGCCTTGCAAACTTTGAAATTCCAGTTTATGTTCGGGCAGGTAAATTTTATGTCCACCTACCTTTATGTACTTCTGTATGGCCTTCATAATCGAGCAATTTCATAATACCGACGCACAGCAACTCTCATTGCGTCTACGCTGGCTATCGGGTTGGTTTTCATCTGTTATAATAGAAATATGACAACCATCACAAAATAATTCTGATGGAGGTTGTTTACGATTAAAGTTATGAACATCAAAGAACACCATTTTTTCTGCGTATTTCAATTATTTTATTTTTAAGCACTTTGAAGAAAGATTAGATAAATTTCTTAGATTTCCTATATTTTTTCCTATATAATCCCTCTTAAATACAATTAGTTATGCGCCAATATTCTTCCTTATTCTATGTGTAGTGAAGAACAAGGAGCTCCTGCAGAAATACGCTGTACGTTCAAAAAGGGGGCAACAATGATCGGGGTATTCTTATTCAGACAAGTATAATGTTCACAGCTTTTGTGCAGTCGGCAATGATCATACCGGCAACATTGTGGAACATATTCCTGACATTATTTACCTCTCAAGTAAGGAGTGTACCAACTAAAGTATCATTACTGTAAACTTGAGGACATCCCTATTTCCCTCGGTCTGTGCACTAATCTACGTGGATGGGCAACCACAGGACTCGTCATGTCATTCATGACATTTCCGGTTTTATTATCCTAAAAATTGAAACTTGACTTATGTCTGTTCAGGCAATCGGTCGATATCTAACTATCGTGCGGGGAATAACAGTTCAATTGAGAGCACTGTGCATACTCACAGCAATAATTATGTCACCTTGTGTGAGTCTTCATAGTCTTTTCTTCAATCATTCCAAGAAGGTATTCCACATTTTGTACTATATCTTCTTCGGTGTCGCTGTTCCCAGAAGGAACGAACCTTGTTCCACAATCAATGTGTCACCTTCAGCAACTGAGACATGGGTGAGTGCACCCACTACCTAACTGCATCCGTTATTCCTGCGCGGGTCCATGTACAGTCACTGCTACTCAAGTCCGCCTTTGCTTCTTTCACCTTATAAGACACTTCCCAGTTGTCTCATTCATCCTTGAAATCCTTGTAGATGCACACTGGATACGTTCTCCTCATGCCAATGACCAGTGTCATCGTCAACACTCGAACACTATTCTTCGTCCTTAAGAATGGAAAGACACAAAGTACTCTCAAGATCCAATCCAACACGAATGCAACATTTCCAGTGGGTGTCCGGTCTCGTAAGAACGAAGTTGGTGCGTGTATCGGCCTCGCAATCCAGAGTATCGTTCCACTGATTACGCAAGGTTCTGAAATCCTCATGGTTGTACTTCTAGCAACTGGTTGGTTTGCATTAGATACTTAGTCCGCTATTCCCCTTCAGTATCGATTCCTCCATTCGTCAATGATTTGCGCGATGTCTCGCTCTCCCTTACGGTGAAATTATTTCTTCAGAATTCCTTGAGGGGGTGTAAAGGTCACAAAATTGACCAAATAAATGATTTTTCAGTGTGGTGCGAGTGTATTCTGTTCTATGATCTTCGTTCGTGTCTTCAGAAGAATGATGGGACAGATTCTGTTGCCTGCCAGGTGAGAACAGAAGAATAGTGACTGAAAAGGGGAAATACATGTTCAGGTTCTCCCCGACCTTCGAAGGCACTGGAGTTCAGACACTGGAAAAAGTGCGCCCAAGCCCCGAAACATCATCGACAAACCCACGCTAACAACCACAGCCATTTGCCAACATTTTAAAATTCGAACGCTATTTTGCATTGTGCTTATGACTTGTACAAAAGTGTGTCAACGAGAAGAATAATCCTTTTTTAATTGATTTCAATAAAAAAAATGCGCTGTGAATGTTCGTCATTTGCGGCAGTTTAGTTACTCCCCTTTGTCCTTGCTACAACTGTCTCTCAACAAACATCGTACATTTTTCGGATATTTTTCTAATAATAAAATTTTTCGGGGAAAGGTAAATCATAGCATTCTTTGGGGTAAAATGTTCATGAAAAATAAACTTTCAAGGAAAACTCTACTCACAATTTTCCTATAAATTCACTAATTTATTTGCTCATCCATCTGTTACGTTGAGTCAGTAATTGCCTATTTTTTCTATTTTGAAAATTTCTCCGCCGGCTTTTATCTGTAACCATATTCAGTGTGTTCTCTAATGGGGGCGAGGTAGCTCAGTGGTTAGGGCGCCACACATCATTCCGACAGCCCGGGTTCGACACCCGCGAACAAAGATACCCGCGAACAAAGAGGAGAAAACGCTAGGAACGCCAGGGTGTAACTCCTAATCGACTGGCCCAGCAGTCGACCGGCAGGAACACATCCCCCTTGGATTATCCCCCTGACCCCGGAATAAAGACTTTTAAAGACTCTAATATCCCACCGTGGACACTACTATTGGTTAACCGCTGCTCAGTGTCAGATCAACTCGCAAGGCCACATTTATCTGCATATTATAGTCCGAAGAAAATTCAACCAAGATTCGAAGTATCTACCGTAATTAAGCCGGTTGTTTCTAAGATAAAGGCAAAGTTTTGTTCTAAAAAGTCTAAAGACTTTCCGAACACCGTAATAGCAATCAGATGCATTTATGTTTCTGGTAGCAATTGATATAGAAAAAAAATCGCCGATTGAAGGTTTATGTAGCTCTTGGGAGATTAAATAAATAATTCAATTGATTCTCGTCTTTGTGGAGCGGAATCGGCTGAGCAATTCAATGATCTACAAATCCGTTTCTTTGTTAATAAATCTGAAATACTCTGTACATATTCCCGAATTATAAATCACAGTGGCTCTGTTTACCCACATACCGTAATCCTCCCTGCTCTCTCAGGTTATTCGTTGTGGAAGGCTCGATGGCGCCCCTCTCTTCTACGCGTGGAAGTTCATCATCACATTCTGGTTGCTGTAGAACTTCTAATGCGAGTAATGAGTCATGAGTACTCATTAAGGGACTCATTAATAGGGCAATGTTTTTCACTCTTTCGCCTGTGCTCCTCACCGAGCGGTTGTCCCTCAATCGGAGAGACAACCGCTTGCTGAAGTGTGCAGGCGAAAGAGTGAAAAACATTGCCCTTTTAATGAGTCCTTTAATGAGTACTCATGACTCATTACTCGCACCCTATGTAGAAGGAATGGCGGGGTAAATAAACGTTTTAATTTCTCCTAAATACTCACAAGAACGCGACTACTGCCGACCTGCTTTCATAAGAGCTTTAGTGCTAACTGTGATACTTATCACGAACACTGTTTTTCGTATCATCATACAAAAAATGAAAACATACTCCAGTTAGCAATATTCAGACTCGATGAATCCTAATCCATTCGCTGTTCCCTCTTTCATGTACGTCCTCTCCACCTGTATACTCGGTCTGAATTGCCAACAACTTGTATGGCTGGGACACAAATCCGCCCATCAAGCGACATTCAAGAGCAGGTGACAACTTTCGCACAATTATATTGTTACTGTACACTACAGAACATATGCCAGCTAAATAATCATATCTTCTCTATTCTCTAAGAAAGTTCAGGATTGAGAAGAGGGAACAGAGTGATTGGACTGATTGGATTATGGAGAGTCCGAATCTCTGTGGTCGTACATTTCCCTAGTCTCTTAACGAATAGAGACGACGGCATAGGGGAGATTTATGGTCCCACAATGGATGAAGTCGAATAACGCGTCCCTATCTCTAAACGGTAACTTCTTTATTCCATTATACTTGCACCATGGACAGTGACAAGTTCAGGAAGGAGAAGACCATTATTAAGATAAACGTTCTAATTTCTAAATTGCTTATTTTTTTAAATACAAGTACAGTATTGACTAGAGGTTTTTCGATACTTATTTATCTCAAGAAACATATTCCGCCATTCAATATCTTCTCCCATTCTATTATTCTTACCTAAATTATTATATGTTTCACAAAGAGCTTAAGAATGAATGCATTTGAAGTTACCAATGGGACGGACAGATGCACTGGAAAAACATTCTCAAATTACTGTTCAATGGCCAATGGATTCGTGTGAGCGAGTTCATGATCATCAAACATCCTGGTCACGCAGTATGAGTGATATCACAATGGCTAAAAAAATAATTGTATGCTTCGCATGAGTCATAAAAGTCGAAGAACGGCCATTGGAGAGTACCAGGGAAGTCGCTAGCGCTCCATTATTAAAGGTACAGTCCGGGGCGCCAATTTCTATCACAAACTGACTTTAGACACGGTAAAATTTGAACTTGCTAAATTGTGATTAAGACGAAAATTTGATATTGTGGCTTCTCAGAGATGTGAGTTCCTTGCTCGGAATGTAAACTGCATTCTCTGTTAGTCCATTTTGATACTAAAATCAGAGTAAAGCTCAATTGAAGGAGCTACCGTGTCTAAAGTCAGTTTGCAATACTCGGCGCCCCGGAGTGTAGCTTTAAGTAGTCGATTTTCGCTATTTCTTTTCCGCGTAAAGCATATTCAGCCCTTCAATATCCTCGCCCGCTTTCATTTATTCTTTCCAAAGCTATTATATTTTAGGTTTCACAAAGAGCATAAGAATGAAGGTATTTGATGTCTATAATTCTGAGTACGGTCGTAAGCCAAAAATGAAAAAAAATCTAATTATACTTGAACTGCAAATCTTTTCGTGTGATCGAGTCCAAGATCCTCAAGCATCTTGGTGGTGCGGTCACCACACAGTATGATTGAGTCTTACCATATCACACCAAACACAATGACTCTGCTATTCAATGGAACTTCAGTGGAATATTTTTTTCTATATTTATCGTAGGTTCACCCCTAGGACATTGTTTTCATAATTTTGGTAATCATGCAGATCATATGGCCGCCCCGTGTTGAAGGGTGCATGAAACTCTAAATATGTTTATTGTCATTTGTCTTTGTCAAATTGTCAAACTGTTTATCCTCTTCTTCTTTCTGTTAAACGAGAGACTACTGATAAGAAAGAAAGTGCGGACAGTCAGAATGTTTTTATTCCGTTGCACTTTCTCGTGCTCTCTGCAGAGTATCACTTCAAATATTTATTTATTCATGGAGCACCGTATTTCTATGCGCGGAAGTGCGTCAAAGTCGTCATTATGTTTTCATTGGTCTTATGGTTACAGTACAATAAGTGGTCATGTTTTATCAGTTCCAATATTGATCGACTATTATGGATTACTGTATCGAAATATTTCCACTCTGCGGAACACAACTTGTTCATTCTTGATATGGAGGACGGAAGAACGAAGAAATTGCGATTCTATCAGTTTTCATAAAGAGTTTTTTAAAAAGATTTTGCAAGGGTCTACATGATCTTCCACACAACTCGTTAAACACCTTTATATCGAACTTGAAAGAGTTTCCCCTAGAATAATTCTTACAATTACTACGCTTCCGACGGATTCACCAATAGAACACAATTTATTTCCCGAGTCTTTGAATGGGTCAGTGGACGAAAGGGGAATGTACTGTGCATTGCACTTGTCAATCAATCCCATTCATTGTGCTGCCCTCGCAGTTGTTATTGTCTCCCTATCAGCTTCTTCATCTGCCCATTCTTTGTACAGCTCACGTCCTCTCTCAAGAATTATCACCTACAATTCAATATTTGAGATGTCCAGAATATCAATCAATAACCTTCGCTTCAGCCGAAATTGTATCGTAATCGGGGGAAGAGCGGGCATTTTCGAATTTTTTCCAGAGTGTTCAGCAAATTGGGAACAGCTTCCTAAAGCAATCGTTGTGCTCGTAATGATTCTTCAGGCAGATAGACAGTTGCAGATACTGAATTCTACAGTGAATATGGCCGGTATAATGGATGATCTTGAATTGTCTGGACTCTAGGGTGTTCTTTAGACTTGGCAGACGGATCGCTAATTCTTAGGGATCATGATCATTGCGAGCGGTCGTTGTCGATCCCCTGATCGACGTGATCCCATGATCGGGAATGTTTGTCGATCACATTCAACGCACCGTGAAATGTGAAACTGATTTCAAGAAGGCGGCGTTTGTCGATCAGGTGATCGACAAACGCGCATGCAAAATTCACCCATCCCGATCATTCCTCGTTCAATTCATGTAAACCGGTATGCACTTTCCCTCCCACTCATTCTTTGTCGATCCATCTGCCACCCCTAGTGTTCTTATCAACGCAATTAGTGCATTTGTCATTCGCCCAACCTCCTCGGAGCAGTTGTCTATAGCTCAAACATTAATAAACGACAGCTCCGCGGAAGTTAGAATAATGATAAATGCACTAATTGCTTTGATAAGAGAACCCTACTCCACACCAACCAGAGTGATTGGAAGACAGTAGCTCGTAGCAGCCTTGATCTTCTTGCACACCGAAACGTACTGAAATCATGACAATTCTCCACATTTAAAGTAAGAGCTACCAACATCAGATTTTTCGAGGTGGATATCGCACTTTTTGATCACATCTTGAACGCCCCAAATGTATGCCCATTTGAGAATATCCATTAGACAAATAATGTCGTCTTCAGGCTCCAATGGTCCAGGGGATATTGCCTGAGATATCTTTATCGCTATGTAACATGATGCTCATAGCAACCTTGAAGAGACACGTGAAGGATTTGAAACAAATGTCTCCGATCTCGTAATCGAAATCGTCGTTTTCATCCGTCTCTCCTTCCTTTTTCTTGTGTGGAGGAGTGGAGAAAAGATTGTCGAAGTATTTGGAGCGTAGAGCCAGCAGAGTCTGTCAAATTCATATGAAAGGTGGTCAACATAAATTCAAATAAAACTGACTGAACAAACTGCGATTCTTATTCCTTGCACTTTGAGTATCACATCTGCTGTTCCTTGTCTTTTGCAACCAAATGTCCAAAAACGAGTCATGCGAATTCCGTAGCTTCTCACAGTTTTCACCTGGATTTTTTAAAATGCAAACAGCATAATCCCGATAACTCACTTCCATATTGAAGGTTATCGATCCATTTTCATTGACAAAATTGTTCTTTTCATCCCGAAGCTGAGCAAAGAATATATAGAGCCGTTAGCTTGGGTGAAATGAACATGCGATTAAGAAACGTTTTAACAATACACAATGTCTAATTTCTGAACAATTCTAGTCGGTTAAAATGGTATACAACTTGCGTGAGCCTCTGACTATACCTCAGTCCATGATATCAAATCAGGGACGATCATCGTATCGTTTTGTGGAGTGAAATGTACAACATCAGGACTGTTGTAAACGCGATGTTTGGCATCTGAAGATTAAATTTTGCAGTATAACTGAAGCAAGTTTAATGAATTCGACCGACCGGAATTGTGAGAGAGAATTCTGATGGTGACGATAGCATCGAAGTACCAATTCTTGTGGAAGGCATCTTTGTTGCATGAAAGAGTGACCTTAATAAGTATCATCAACTATTTGAGTTAGACTTTCAACCTGACTGACCATCATAAAGGAGATGTTATTCTCATTGGTCACTTTCTTTGCTAGTATGCGCCAACTGTGTCCGAGCATCTTAACATTGGTAGGACGATACGATACTCTTTCCATCACTGAAATTTTTTAATCAGCAGAATTCACGGAACCAATACTATCCTAATGATCCAGTGTGGAAAAGAATCACTTATTAAAATTATTCCCTAATTGTTCATGATTCTTTGTAAAAAAAACACAGCAGTGGTTTTAAATATCTATCAGCAATGGATGGGAATGCCTTACGCCCAACGTCGAATGTCAGTGAAAGTCTTCTTGTTTCTTCATATTGGAAGCCCTCGCTGACATCCATCTGAGGAACATAAAGCAATCAATATTTACAAAGAGACAACAAACATACAACGAGGACGCCGGGAAGGGAAGACCGTCCGGAGAAGGGGAAAAGAGACAGAGTGAGGATGTCACAGCCGGTCAGAATGGAAGAGAGACGACCATTTCATCAGTGCATGCAATGTGCGTTTTTGACTGTGCACTTTAGGCAAATTGGAGCTAGTGATTTTGTGATTGAGCGTTAGAAAAGAAAGTCGAACAAAAGCATACATAACGAAGAAAATTCAAAGAATTAATTGTTTGAAGCTATTCCAAAGACCAAGAAGCAACGACTCGCTCTTTTAATATTTAAAATGGGGTTCTGTGGTGATAATATCGTTCAACCATGCATAAGTAGTCGAAGTCTTGATTTTACCCCAGACGATGTACCATAAAATCGTAGCTGTTTGCATTGCCCACAACACCTAGGTCCCACAATTCTGGACTTTATGAATTTTTTTCGAGAAAATGATGGTTTTACAATATAAGCGTCACTTTAAGAGGAAAAATCTCTACTTTTCGGGCAAAATTGAACAACTGCTGACCAGGAAATTGAAACTGTAGCCAGGGTCTTGAAACTTTGTGGGTATATACCCTTAGTGAGTGTAAGCACATTTGAAGTTGTAGTCGTTACTGTCCAATGGATCAGGCACTCTACTGTCCATGGTACACGTATAATGGAATGAACGAAAAACCGTTCAGAAAAGACACAGGGAACCACAGATAAAGGGACTCGATATTTGGCTTCATCAATTACGGCATCAGCACGCTCGCCAATGTTGTCGTCTCCAATCAGTGAGGCTTCCTATCTGGAGTACTATAGGTTGTACGGGCGGTCAGGTTTTTGACTGATTACGGCAAGCAAGAGAACGATTGTGTTCGCACCTTCAGCATACAATGTTCTGTGCTGTAGTTCGCGGTTTAGCACACTAATTGTGTTTGGTGTAATATGGTAAAAACTGACTCGTAAATAATGTGTGATGACCGCACCACCAGGATGCTTGAAGATGGTATCGCTCACACGAACCCATTTGCCGTTGATCTGAAATAGGGTTACTGTAAAGAACAAAACGTCACATTATCATTTTCACCTCCACAATTTACAGAATAAACTGATGCTGAAACACAACTGAAAACCTCCGACGAATAAAATTTTTGCTATTTTTTCACATAGTTAAATAATAGTGTACATTTTAAACTAGCGTATCCCCCTGTCCATTTATACCGTACATATCTTATCCCTACCGTACCCTGCGCCGGATTATAGTCTCCTTCCTCGGTGGTTCAGTCGACTCCATCTTCCCAGGAAAGGAGGGGGAGCCCTAATGGAGAGGGAGAGGAACGATATTTTTTATATATCTAGACAATCCACTCATTCCCCTTCACTCCTCTTGGTCGAGAAGTCATCACTTACTATCAAAAAGTAACTGCTCAGTTGAGAAGAAATGGGTCAAATGAACCTATTTGTATGCTGATATTTATCGTCTAGCCAACCAAGAGGAGTATGGCTACATAAGGAACGTCTCGGTCAAGGATTCAACACTCGGTCTATTTTCTTGGGAGGATTCACTACAGGGAAGAATTGCGGCGGAATGTTTATGACTAATCGAAGACTGCCCTTGATCCCCAGAGCGTATGCTCTGGGGATCAAGGGCAGGACACGGATAAATATTGTATTGTATTGTATTTGACACGGATAAATATTGTATTGTATTGTATTTGTCATCAAGGTTTAGAAAACAGATAAATTCCTGGATGACACTCACTGCACCGGTTTTGCAACAATTAGGGTGTACCACTCCAAAAATTGTTTATTTCCACATTTGGACGTGTGAGGGACATGACGAATGGGTACACGTATCTGGGAAGAGGTTACAGTATCCCGTGAGAATCGCGACGAGAGTCCGTCGACGGTTAAAGAGTCTACTGTGACTTCTCCTTGGCAATGTTAGCAATGTTCTCGAGTTGCTTCAGATTGTAGGAGTAACCGGTGGTGTAGTCATCAACCTGGATGGTGTAAGATGACATTTCACAGAAAGAGAAAGAGATGACTGTAGCTCACCAGATAATCGATATCGTTCTCCTTGCAAAACTCTTTGACCAACTTTGAGCACTCATTCAGATGGCATCGGGGCATAGTGGGGAAAAGATGATGCTCAATCTGAAAGAATTGCCGAATTCGAGTGCTGCTCGTTTGGCGTGTCACGCCTTCTGCGCACCTGATAGTTGAGACCGCCCCAGAACCAGTCGATGAACGGAGATGGAGCCATGTTACGAGTAGTCAGGATTTGCAGAGCTGCGAAGTTGTTGAGCAGGGGAGAGTTGGCTGAATATTTCGTTCCGTCATTCTTCACACGATTCCGGACTTCTACTGCTTACCAGGGTATTTGTCCACAGAGTTGTGGGAATACGTGACCACGTGCCCGGTGCCCAAGCCTGGTGTGATTTTGTAAATATCATAAAGTCGAGTGCACACTCACCACACAATGTCTGCGAGATCATAAAATACCAGAAACGGATCCAATTCGAGGGCAAAAGGTAGAGTTGAATGCAAACCCAGGCCCAGTGAGTGATCAGAGTAAGCTGGAATACGGAAATCAAGCTCAATTCTTTTCGCAGTTACCGTAATCGTGGTCCAGTTACGGTAATTGATGTTCTCCACGTACTTGTTCAGCCAAAGCATTCCTTCTGTAGACGCGGAAAGCGGAATTCTGTTCAGAGAACGCGAACTGGATCGATTGAGTCAACCAGGAGGGTCTGAAATGATATTTCAAAATGTTTTAATCAGATAACTTGAAAAAATTGTTCTCTAGATGCAAGATCTGTTTTTCCGTTCACCATGAAACAGAACATCACAGAGTTTTGGCACAGAAATTTGTTTAAATGTTGTATTTACCTGAGCAATGGCAGCGCCATGGTGTAGTAAAGATGTTGGTAGGGAACGATCTGAAAAACTATCAGTATTTGCTTTATATTATTTTGAATATTTTATATCTTTCACAGGTTTCCTTGTATCATTGATTTCTGACTTTCTCACAGAATTTGATTGTCTAGTGAAACACAAAAGTAATGGGATGGGTATGTTTTCGACAGACTCTGTACAGTACCCAGACTCTATTGATCACCCTACCGTACCTTGAGGATGGCTTTCTCGATGGGAGCCTTGTACTTGAGTAGATCAGCGGGAATGAGGGAGAATAGGGGAGTGATCTCGATGTCTCCATCTTGATCAACGATGTTACACACGGCGTGATGAGTGTTGTGCTGTAATATGGGAGCATGTGACTAGGATACGGTAGGCTATGGTCGTTATAGCTTAACTGCTGACGCTTTAAAGGAGCCAGAAAGGGAGATTGTTTTGCATGCACTTTCGTTATCACTTCTCTCCATTCCCCCTCTTTCTCGTCGTTAGAGCGGTCTACTCTGACAACGAGACATTGGGGGAATGGAGAGAAGTGATAACGAAAGTGCATGCAAAACAATCTCCCTTTCTGGCTCCTTTAACGCTATTTACCACTCAAAGTACAAATCAAATCGAAGAAATTTTGGGATGTGCTTCTTTTATGAATAGCGTGAAACCTATGTCAAATGAGTATTCATTTTCCAAAGCAGGACGATTTACAGCAACGATTATGTCATTATGATACCTATATTATATATAGGCTATATATGATTACTGTACCTTGTCCTTCCACCAATCGATCGAATATCCCTGCATGAAGTTTCCCACGAACAGTGCGAATCTGTCGTTATGCTGTCTGAAAAGAGGCGAGATTGTTTAATTCCAGGTTTATTGGCTGAAATAATTTATTTTACTCGGCATTAGATATGCATAGGGACCGCAGGCTCCGCCCACTTCGCGAGGGACATGTTTTGTCCAATAGTTGAGACTTAGCAGTAACCCAAGAGCTATTGAAGATAGACATACCAATTTTTTTATATGTTCTTTGTTGGTATGGCTAAGAAACTGCACTTCAACTTCCCTCGAGTGTATTCTCCTTATCGAGCTACACGTATGGTAAATTTAAAAAAATACAGGTCTTTTCCAGTCATTTTCACTACTAAAACGTCATGTTCACACGTGTCTAGACCCCATGTTAAAAGATAGGATCCGAGATATTGATTAAAAGCTTCGATTAAGAGATTTACATATTTGAAACCAAGCTGCATGAATTGTGCACGTTTATTTTGTTTCGGATATTTTCGATGTTTAGTGTACATTCTTTATGAGATTGCTTATGTTTCATATGGATATGTACAAGTTGCTTCCCCATGTGATGGCATGGCGCAGTGGATAGCGAGCTAGCTTTACATGCGAGAGTTCCCGGGATCCCCGAAATTTTAAATTCTTTTGCACTTTTTGAAATATCTTTAGGTATTATATAATAAAAGAATAAAATATTTATTGCCTTTTATAGTAGTCAAGATTGAATTTTGTGAATATAACATCCTGAAATAAGTTTTTTATTAGATATTCTCTAATGAGTGAGATGAGGGGAGAGGGGAGGGAGAGGGAAGTCTCAACTTTCGGACCATTTCCCTTGATGCCTCGCGGGCTAGTTTACAAGCTATAACTGAGCGCAGGAACAATATATCAGCAAACAGCAAAAAGAGTGTTGTAATGGAGCCACATGGCTATCATTTGAGCCTACCCATGCCTTTTCAAAGTAATTTTGGCCGGGCACCCTGCGGTCCCTAGATATGCACCACAATCACTGTTCATTTTCGACTATCAATTCATCCCGAAACATATCTATCGCAAGATATTATTTTCATTTCTTTACTTTCATTTCTCTGTATTATGCATCCAACTTGAACTGTTCTTATAGTCTATATATCTCCCAGTTGAAACATATTCGGCAACGGCGAAATGGCACGTAAAAATGAGAGACCAGGGTGGCATCCAAGTGTGATACGCGTACTAGGAATAACAGATCAGACAGGATGCATAATATCTCCACATTACAGTTCAATTATTTTATGATGAGAAATACAGTACCACTCCTCATTAATTGATTCGTTCAATTACAGTACCTGTCCTTAGTGGGTTGTTGGTGAGAAAATTCGTGCGCGAGCCATCCAAGCTGCTGCCAGGTCAGACCGAGGAAACAGGCTGATAGGACGTACCTGAATCAGTAAAATCAGGGACGAATTCGATTTTCGCTCTTACGGTAGCTGAATACGGTAGGCAAATGTGACAAAATCAGGCGATTTTGAGGATGAGATCAAAATCACCTGTTTATTCAAACAATCACATTTTGCGCTACGAATTTATTGTTTGAATACTGGCCAAAAACAATACGGTAGTTCAAGATCAAAGCAGCAATTTCAAATAACATTTTTTGACAAATTTTTGGAATGAATGCAATTATGTAGGACTAGCAAACTATGTTTGTATCGAACATGAGACCAAACTGCGATGAGATGAATGAACGGCCGAGTACTGAATGTTGGATTCGGGCGAAATTGGTTTCACGCTCTTATATTAGAATAATATCACTTCATGTCCTTTTCTAATATTTCACCACTATTGCGCAAATGTCAATAGCTCCAGCTATTGGCTAGACCTATTGCCTACAGATATCCATACTCACCACTCGTTGTACTGCAGCCAAAAGGTAATGCCGAAGAGGAAGAAGATCTCGATGACCTTCCACGCGTAGTAATAAGGCGCGCCCTCCAACATCCCACGACGAATGACCTGAAGGAGAGCGGATTACGGTAGCCTCAATACTCATTTTTATTTTTAGGATTCTGTTGTCTTCTGAGGGTGGAATATGATATTGAGATCGCTATCGATCGAAATATGGATGTTATTGCTCGATTACGATATTATTCCATTAATATCGTACCTCCTGTCGCAGTTTCTCGAAGTTCTTCACGATCTTCTTCTCCTGAAAGTTGTTTATTTTATTAATAATTTCCTAACAACGGACATCCACGACACATAAAATTTTTCGCAATAATGTTACTTTTTTGTCCATTACGAAACATATTCTCACTGCAATCTAATACGTTTATCCAGACATAATAGCATACAGAGGATTTCCTTCCATCCGCAGTATGACATGCGTGATAAATGCTGTAAGTTATTTAGCTAGCAAACCTTTTCAATGTCGCATTCATACGCCGAAATGTTCACATCGGTGACGTCGATTCTATTCTTTTGCTCAGCTTCCAGGGCCTGTAATAAGAGTTTATTTTTTCTAACAAACAGTACCATTAACTCAATGCATCCGTTTTTGTAACACGATGAAATAGACGTCATGAAACATAACGATAATTGTTTTCTATAGATATCAAGTTGATATTATTTATCAACATTGATATCATATTTATTGCAAGATACTCTTGAATCACGGACAGATTTCATTGTTGAGACAAATTTTATCGATAGAAATTAACCATCCAAAGGGAAAGTAAATTCGGCATTTGAACTACCAAAACACCACCTCAGACTCGATTTCCGACAGTGCACTGTGGTCCAGGAGCTGTTTCAACTGCTTGTATGCCTTGCTACTTCCCGCATGGAAAGCATCGAAGATTTGCGTCGCATCAGAGTTACTGTAAGTTCTCGTTTATTCCATACCGTGATTTTTGGCGTCGATACTTTGTTTACCAGACAGATCGTGCATTTTTGTGTTCCGATTGATCCGTACTTTCGTAGTTTAGAGGTTCATGGTGCATCTTGTGCTGGTTAGCACTGCTAATCATCATTTGTGATCCAACGTGCCTTGGTTTGTTCTGATAAGAGCGTGGAACACCGTTTGGCACGTTCGATGAAAAGCTCCTTGTCCCCTTATCAAAAATCAAGCACTATCAGCGTTTTTAGGAATCGTTCACTAAACGCAGTAGGTATGACGCCTGTCAGCAGTTTGACATGATCGTACTGAAGAACTGTCAACATCGTAAACAGAGCAGTAATCTCTTTCAATTCGATTTTCGCGAAAAATTGTATTAATGAGAATAAAAGCAAAAAAGGGTAACGTTTGGCGTGCTTCAATCGATCATCAAAAGCGCTTTCTTTTATCTTCACCCATGTTTGTTTCACAGTGAACTGTCGAGAGTCGTTATGTTGTACTTTCATTATTTTGTACTGGAATGGTGAACTTTCTCCATTCCAGTACAAAATTCGACGACAAAGTTCGTACCCTTCCATGACATCAAATAACAGCAGCAAAAACATTCATGATAAACTTGATCATACACCCATTCCGACCCCGGGTCATCCCACTTCCGTTCTTTAGCACGGTGTTTGGTGTAATATGGGAAGACTCACTCGTACTGTGTGATGACCGCACCACCAGGGTGTTTGAGGATCTGAGACTCACTGACACGAACCCATTTGCCGTTGAACTGAAATAGAGTTACTTTAAAGCACGACCATTCTGGTATAAAACATAGGTTATAAAAGCTTCATCACAAATACTGGCCATGAAACACAACTGAAAATCCACTATCGAATTGAATTTCTGCGACCACCTTTCTCAAATTTTCATGGTGCTAAGAGCTACCGTATCCCCTCCTGAAATCTACCGTATCCCTACCGTACCCTGAGTCGAATGGTGGTCTCCTTCCTCGGTGGTTCAGTCGACTCCATCTTCCCAGAGATGGAGGGGTGAGCCCTAGTGGAGAGGGAAGGGGAAACGAACTGATGGTCGGACTCTGCGCCCTTTGCCCCTTCTTTCTCACTCTTCTTTTTGCTAGATTAAGACAACCCGCTCATTTCCCTTCATTCATCATTTCCTAGTTGTCTTCTCTAAGTATCTAGAGACAACTGCTCTTTGGAGAGGAACGGAGGCAAATGCCCCACTTCGCAGACCGGAGAAAGAACGTGTCAATCGAAGAGAGGCGGAAGGTCAGCGACACCGAGAGAGGGTGCAAAGATGAGAGGGCCGAGCGAAAGAGAGCATTCTCCGATAATCATGCCACCTTTCGAACCTGGTCCGAGGGGAAATATAGCCATTTTCTGTCTCTCCCCTCTCCCGAGAGGTTATCTCTAACTTGGGAAGGTAGAGTAGGAAAGAGGAGGGAGGGGGAGGTTTGACTAGCCCTTCCCTGTTCATTTCCACTCTTATCTCTAGACTATAGTTTAGCAAATGGGAATTGTTATCTCCCCTTTACTTCATTCCATCTATCGTCTCTCAAAGCAACAGAAGACAGTTCAACAGTGATTAGGGAACTAGAATTCACACAAGGGAACGCATTTTCGGAAAATTTAGCCTCCTCATTTTCATCGGAGCGATTGTCTCTCGTCGTTATAAACAACCGCTCGGAGGAAATTGGGGAAGTTAGAATTTTCGAAAAGCGTTCCCTACTTCCCACAATCCTCTCCCCACCCCTCCCTAACATCTCTACCAACGCAATCTCTCGTTCTTCTCACGTTCGTGGAAATGTGGCACCACCTTTTGCTCGCCCTTGGCCATCTCCCAGATGATTCGGGTGAATTTTAGGGTCAGAATGCACTAACGGCTAGATTAACACTACACTGAAGTCTTTTGGAGTCTGAAATATGAAAAAAATATTGCTAGTGTAATTTGAGAAGCAATTACGTTTCATCGTCTTTATATTCATTTGCATGTGAGTTGAAATGGAATTCCTTGCCGTTGCCTACGGAATATAGACACAACCAATAATTCACATGAATACTAGTTGACATCCTAATACGATGTCCATTACAATTTCCTGATATTTATTGGAATTTAGAAATTATATTGGGATAGTCCGGATTAATCGGATCCGTGCTTTTCAACCGTAACATGCAACTATTTTTGTAGATTATTTCAACTCTTGAAACACTGACATCATGGGGCCCAAAGGAATAGGCAGAAGTCACAAGAGCACAGGACTGGAACAAAGAAGATCATCAAACCTCTGCACATGTGCCATGATGCTACCCTCCCTTTATCAGAACCTCTCCAGTGGTGCCACTTTTACGATTGATCACTGCGCTTTTTGCGCCTGATATGCACTTTTCAAGAGAAGAAAGAAGCACAAAGGCAAGGGGCAGCGTATACATTAGGGGTTCTCCAATTTGTCGTCATTCTTCTCCGCTGAGCGGTTATCTATAACTGAGGGAGACAATCGCGTCCCGGAGAAAAATGACAACAAATTTACCGACTCTTACTGTGCAAGTGTCTATTGCGATGCTTCACCGTATTCACCTTTGCGGTGATAAAATGATTTCATCTTTAAGGGTTTAAATTGTCGTTGAAATAGGGAATTACGGAGGATGCAGCAGAGTTGTCTAGCGTGAGAACGGAAACACTTCTTAAAAATATGGGGGGGGGGTGTTGGGAGGAGTTGGTAATGAAAGGTGAATTAAAAAAATTGGGCCCGGGCACAGCCCAAGAGGAAGAGGCGGGTTTATTTGTTTTTTTAAATAAGCCCCAGCAATGATGTGAC
>JACMIF010000535.1:0-14122 GCA_014805445.1 Diplogasteroides magnus | reverse complement strand
TCGGAGACAAAAATTTGTGACCGTGGCGGTAACGGTAACGGAACGGACTGCAACACTCTTTCGATCATAACTCAGCGAAAACTTAACGAATCGGGCTGACATTTTTTCTGTAGTAGTTTCTAACAAAGCGATTACAAACGTGATTCATTGGTATTTTTCAAAAACCTCCCTCATGGAAAACCAAAAAAAAAGTTCGCGCAAGGTACTTCCAAAGCCAAATCAGGACTGCGCCTGCGGCGCAGTCCGCGATAAAGCGGGAGTTAATGTCTTCAGTGACCGGGAACAGAGGCGATTCAGGGAAGCGAGGGTTTTCACTGAATTATTATCAGATACATATCTAGATCTAGAAGACCCCGATCGGGATATTATATTGCGCATGCCAACTGAACTGTTGCTCTTGCCTATTTATCTCACTGTTGAAACATATCCAGATTCAAGAGAGGAGGTGGTCGGCGATATGACGAAATGAAGCGCAAAAATGAAAGACACAGTCCGTCAAAGAACGTAACGAGCGTACTCGGTATATAACAGTTCAGTTAGGATGCATAATGTACGGTGCGATTGATTATCTCGTCTTCTCTGTGAACAATGGCACAATGGCGAGCGCTACGGGTGTAATGTAGAAGGGCAATGGACCGAAAAGGGAGGACATGGATGGTTTAGTGGTTAAAAGTGCGTTTCGACCCTGGCGTGTATTTTGAATTTCAGATTTATTTTTGCCTCAAAATTTTTAAGAAGGTGAGCCAGTGTGGAAATTGAGGGATTATTTCTAAATTTTCCAAAGAATTGAATAAGTTTCACGAAGGAGATATATGCACATAAGTTGGATGAAACTGCTTTACAGATCACTGAATTTGATTCTTGGGATATAATTCAGGAAAAATTTTCA
Source organism: Diplogasteroides magnus (assembly GCA_014805445.1). Lineage (NCBI taxonomy): Eukaryota > Metazoa > Nematoda > Chromadorea > Rhabditida > Diplogasteroididae > Diplogasteroides > Diplogasteroides magnus. Next base: position 13,233 of record JACMIF010000535.1, on the reverse strand, counting down.
GAGCCTGTGCACATTTCGCGAAAAGTCTGCGTTTTTGTACCATGTTCGAACTGCTTTCTACTAATTTTACAATTAAATAAACCTTGCAATTGAAAAATATTTTATCCGAGCAATATAATCACTCGAGATTCTTTGAAGGTATTGGACACATGACGGAGTCTATCCGTTTCTACACGTCGATTACGTAATATTACATCATCCCGTAGGAACCGTGGCGGGAGTTCATCATATTCAAGCAGTTGGACCAGATGCAGACAGCTCAGCAATGGCCTTGAGCTGATCCAGCAGAGTCATGTAGCCGTCTTTGTAGCTGTCGCACTGAAGAAATTTGATAAAACACACAAAGGGTTACGGTATCTCACCAGATATGGGAGATCGTTGTCCTTGCAGAACTGCTTGACCATCTTCGAACATTTGTACAGGTGGACGCGAGGCATGGAGGGGAAGAGATGGTGTTCAACCTGAAATATTACCAATTTCTCGTGCTGCGCAATACACGTGCTGCGCAATTGGCGTGCCGTCGAATTCGCGTGTCACGAGGATTGCGCACCTGGTAGTTGAGTCCGCCCCAGATCCAGTCAATGATGTACGAAGGATTCATGTTACGGGTGGTCAGCAGTTGGAGGGCAGCGTAGTTGTTCAGGATACGCGAGTTCTCTGAATAATCGGTTCCGTTATTTTTCAATTTCAGACCGTTTTGAATATTCCGTTCCGATCATTTCTCAATTCCGATTTGACGAATCGACTTACCGGGATACTTATCCACCGAGTAGTGCGAGAATGACACGACATGTCCGATGAGGAAGCCTGAACGGAGCTACCGTAATCGTGGTGTGGTTTGGGAGATGTCAGAAACGCTCAAAACACACTCACCACAAACTCCTTGTGAGATGAGGTAGTAGTAGACGCGCACCCAGTTGTTGGGGAGAAGATAGAGCTGGAGGGCCACCCAAGACCAGTGGAGCAGGATGAGGAACTGTAAGTACCGTATTTGCAACAGGAATACCGTCTTCTTATACTCCTCCCACATATTTGCCATGAACTAGAAGAACCATTGACATTTGCGCCACAATAGTGAAATGTATTCATAGATGCACCGCGTGATTGCTGAGAATGATGGCACATCAGTACATTTCGCAATTACGACGCAAATGTCCACGATGCTCTTGTCTTTTTTTTACATATTTATCCCCAGAAACTTGATTTCAGACAATCAACTATCGCATAATTATTTTACCCTGGGCCTTTCTTACTTTATTGGAAAAGATAGATCAAAAGTAATGACATGCTGTGGGGATAAAATTGAAGGCACCAGAATGAAATTGAGAAATGAATATATTGCAAGAATTTTAAGAAAAAGCTGGATCACAGCTCATTTCATGCTCATCCAACCTGTTCATTCAGTGCGTTTCTCCTGTAGACTCGGAAGGCGGAGTTCTGCTCGGAGAACGCGAATCGGGCGGAGTTGACGGCCCAGGAGGTTCTGCAAACGATCCAGGGTGGAATATGTTTCACGATCTGCACATCAGCCGATGCAGCTGCTTAAAAGCGCTAGAGAGATGTCTTCGCTTAGAGTATAACTATCATAAATATGCTTCAATCTGTCAATTTAGTCAAGAAATTTTTGCAGCAACGATTTGACCTTCGTAACTTATCTTCTATAGTTAAATTCTAATAACCTGAGCATGGGCAAGAACATCGTGAGGTAGATGTGCTGGTAGGGGATGAACTGAAATTGAAAAATATACATTTTCAATTGCTATTTTGATACAGTTTGTCATTAGGTTTGAGGAACCGAAACGGGAGGTATATCGGTAAAAACATACTCTGCTCAATTATATGATCACTATGAATCGCATTTGTTCTGGAGAGATGACGTTCTCTAGAGTGTCGCCTTTTGGATGTTGTGGACAACCGTTGATTCCTAACAGTCTCAGTTCATTCCTAGCGGTCGTCTCTCAGTTCGCAGAGACAACGGCTAGGAATGAAGTTAGACGGTTAGGAATCAATGGCTGTCAATAACATCCCAAATGCGACACCATCAAGTTCACATTATGAACCACGAAAGTGAAAAGAAGATGGCAAACTGACATTGGCGAATGGCTTCTCATATAGCTCGTTGAACCTCAAGAGATCAGATGGAATAAGGGCGAAGAGGGGCATGATGTTGAGGTCTGTGTCCTGCTCGATGACGTTACATGCCGCATGATGAGTGTTGTGCTGTAATGACTACTGTATGAGAAGGCTACTGTAGTTCGTCCAGATACTAGCATACCAAACAAGTGCATATGAAATTGCAGACGACATGGAGCCGTGAGGGATACGATAGCAAAAGATATTGTTACACGGTAATGATGCAGTACCGTAGACTTCGGCGAGGAACATACAGTCTAGCCCAATCCACCAAGCTAACAGCGATCCCATGGATCCTAGGACATCTCCCTGGCATTTTGTAATATATATTATTTTGGCAATTGGCTTTTCTTCAATGTGCCAGGAAACGCTCATTTTGCAGAGATATTTACCACTGAAAGATCGGAAAAAACCATTATTCCGCTAAAACGAGAAAAATGCCGGGGATTTCAGGGGATCCCCGGGATTCCCGGGATCACAGTTCTCTTGGGGGTGGGGTTCAGCTGGACTGTATGAAATGACTCGAAATTGTGGAAGCATACACGCCAACCAATATTCTTTGTCCCTATTCTATTCTCCGTGCAACTTCAAATTCTCTGCTTGGACACAATGTCCCCCTGTCGTCATTTGATCGATGACTTCGATTCTTTAGTCTTGACGTGAACCGTCTTCAGGGCTAATCACTGATAAGGCAAATAAGACAAAGGGACACAGTTTCTCACCCATTTCATCCCATTTCTCGGTTGTTTCAACCCCCGAGAGACCACGGAATGGAAGAGAGAAATGACGACAAGTGCTGATAAGCAGCTGATAACGTTCATGTCATTCTGTGACTTATGCTCTTTACCGAGATAATCTGTCATCATAACCCCCAAAGTGGAACACAAATATGCACGTACCCTGTCCTTCCACCAGTCGATGGAGTAGCCTTGACAGAAGTTGCCCAGGAACAGCCCTATCCGGTCGTTCCAGGCTCTAAAAAGGGCAGTTTTTGAATTAAGCTCGCGGACCGCGACGCATGAGGCGAGCGCGTTGCGGTCGTACCTGTTCTTGGAAGGACAGTGGTGGGCGAATTCATGTGCCAGCCAAGCGAGTTGCTGCCAGTTCAAACCGAGGATGACTGCGGAGAGCACATACCTGAATGTTGAAAAGTTTGTTGAGTTATGTTTCACAGGCTCTAGATAGACACAGGAATGAGCCAATTGCAATTGTTTCATTGGATCTGTACCAAAAATGAACAAGTTATGTTTCGTGGAGTGCATATATTTCAGTAGAATGCCCCGTATTATTATTCATGTAAACTGAAGTGATATGTCCAAGTATTTCAGGACGCATTGAAACATATCTGAAATTTTTTTCAATTTCATGATTTTAATTGATATTTCAGTTTATCCCCGCTCAAATGAGTCAAAAACTTTTTTAAAATTAAATGTTGATTAGTCTACATCAAACCGCATCCAAAGATAGCACGTATTCATGATTTACACAGTGTGTTCAAATATGCTTCAGGATTTCTATATAAGAATTTTTCCGTTGTTTAGCGCATAAAACGACCTAAAAACGCCATGTGTACCAGCAATATCAGTTCCGTTTACATGAATAATAATCATTCTTCGTTAGGCGGTGAGGAAAACAACAAATTTTTTATATATATGACTTACCACTCCTTGTATTGCAACCAGAAGACCAGCGAAAACATAATGGCGACTTCGACGCACTTCCACGCATAGAAATACGGTGCTCCGTCCAACATCCCGAGGCTAATAACCTGAGAAAGCAGGGCTAATTACGGTAGTTCGCATTATCGATCGAACCTCTTCCCGCAGCTTCTCGAAGTTCTTCACGATCCTCTTCTCCTGCAAAAATTTGAATTGTTTTTCCCGCCAAGTTTTGAATTTCTCGCCTGTTCGACGGTGATGTCGTAGGCGGCGACGTTGATGTCGGTGATGTCTGTGCGCTTCTTCACCGAGGCGTCCAGCACCTGCATTACGGTATGTTGTACGTCAGGTCAGGGTTTTGGATGGATACAGTAAGACAGGGTACCGTAGCTAGTATGGGTCGAACGCCTTACCTCCGACTCGATATCACCGAGAGTGGCATTGTCCAGAATGGACTTGAGTTGTTTATAGGCCTTGGTGCTGCCATTGTGGAAGGCATCAAAGACCTGCGAAGCATCGGCGCCACTGAATTTTCCGTTCCGCTGCATTTACAAGGACGGGACTTTCAAAGTTTAACAGGAAGTAATTCGGGCACTCACTCGTACTGCGTGATGACTGAGCCTCCGGGGTGTTTGAGAATCTGAGATTCACTCACACGAACCCATTTGCCGTTGAACTGAAGTTTTTTGACTCAGAAATTGTAAGCAGAAGAAAACTACGAGATTGGAATGTTCGACAGCATATTAAGACGAATATTAATATGCTGTGTGTGAAACATAACATAACCCGAACCGCCACAACAGTCAGAGACTGCCGATAAGTTGATTATGTTTCACGCAGCAATAATACTCAACAGCAGACACTTCCACAAACGATGTTGCATGCCGCGTTCTATATCGTACCACAATATCCTAGTAATCACATTTTTATCTACAATGCCAAAATTTCAATCAAATCAAGATCCTATTTCTATGATTCATTTTAACCGCTACCGTACTCAGTCAGCCGCATTGAAACCACAGTACCTCTACAGCATGTGTTGACTACCGTAACCCCTTGATTACCGTACCTTGAGTCTAATTGAGGTCTCCTTCCGCGGCACTTCCTCAGCCGTCATGGTCCACGTATGCACACTGGTCGGAGAGGTGTCCTTTCCCCTCTTTCGGAGAGGGAGGAGAGGGGGAAAAGAAAGAGAGCAAGGTGGATACTCTACTACACTTTCCCCTCTAGTGATGTGCACTCTCTATCTTGTGTGGGATTGTCCTTCCTTCTTTTGCAAGAGTAGAGATGAAAAGTGTGGGCTGTAGTATACTTTCTCTTGTGATCTTTTCCAGCTCTAATAGGCTAGAGACCGGGGAAGAGGAGAGAGGAGAGAGAAGTAGAGATGACGGTGACTCCGAACAGTGCAGAGAGCAAGAGGAACACTCTGACTGTCAGCACTCTCTCCATAATGGAATGAACGAATTGCCGTGCAGACAAGACACAGGGAACCACAGAGATTGGAAACGTTATTAGGCTTCACGCATTATGACGGCAGCTATGATGTCGTTCAATCGACTAGAGAGCGATAGAAGAAGATGAACCATTGTGCAGATTCCAGATAAGCATTGAGGCGCAGAGATGAGCAGGAAGTGTGAACTTGTGAATTGTTTTCTTAATCCTACATAACGGGATAATATTGCCTTCTTTGTTTGGATGCGGTTAAATTCGCGAGCTGAAACATATTTTCACTGACTTTTTCTAAATAAAACGTGTAAAAATAAATATATGTATGATGTCGGAAATTATTTCAGGGAATTATTCTATTATTTAAGCGAATTCAAATGGCTATTTCTGTTTCGTTTGCCGATATTCTCATTAAACATAGTTTCGGCAGGGTAGACATGTGCAAAATGTGTATCTTCTGAATCGTTTTTCATTTGATCGTCAGTCGAATCATAATTGATCTTTCTCTTTAGTTTGCTGCTATATCCATACGCTGAAACATATTCCCATCAAGTGTTGCTATGTTGTGAAAAAACAGTTCGGCAGTCTGCTTTCTTTTTGTGAACTGTCTCATTCCGTGTCATCAGTCACTTAGTTGATGAGTGGACAAAGAATTCCCCCACCTTCTCGATCACCAACCATCACGCCACCCTTTCATTGCACTCAGATCGCGTGTCCTATTGGGGGTTATCACGTCCTTTTCCCCTCCTGTGGGGAACGCTCTGACTTCTCTGCACTCTCTCATATTGTCATCGTCTCTAGCCCTCGATGAGAAGCTCGACTACAGAAAGGAGCCATTTTCCGTTCCGGTTCTCTCCGATCACTCCTGTCTCTAAATTCAGAGAGACAGCGAGCGAGGTGGAAGTTGCACTTTATCCCAAACACTACAAATGATAGCGTTCTCTACTCTATCATGCCATATTCCTCTCTTTCTCTTCCACTCTCTTCATTTTCTTTGACCTCTCACAGAGGGCATCTCAATGTTGTTTCAAAGTTTGCGACAGGCGCACGTTTCTGCCCTTATGGCACCACTTCGACACTCGACAGATGATTTTACAAGACACATAAAGGGGACAAAGTAGGTGACCTTTGGACTGGGTTTTCTAAAAGGGTAGGAGTGCATTCGTCTATGGTCTACATCTCTTGGAGCGTCTGTCGATCGCATGAGTGAGACAACCGCTACTAGTGAATCAGACGACAGATCGATGTACTATACTACCATTTTAGAAAGCCTACCGTTGACTCGAAGGTGAAACAATGAACAGACAAACAAAAGTACATCTTCATGACTGTTGTTTTGAGGTAGATACATATGATAAATCAAACATTTTTACGATTCTCCGGGAATTTGTCTTCTTGCTGAAACACATTTTTACACGACTTGGACAACGAAAAGATGCATATCGAATGAAATCCTGCTATGGTTTTGTGTTGGTGTGACGAGTTACATTATCCAATCATACAGAGGATAGTACCTCAGGATAATGTAAATCATCCAGAAATTTATCTGTTTTCTCTACATTTACGATAAATATCGGCGTACAAATGGATTCACTTGCCTCCATTGCTCTCAACTGAGTGTAGTCTATTGAGAGTAGCCCCAACTATTTTCACTTTTATGACTTCTTCGTGCAAAAGTGATCAACAAACACGCTCAGGATCGTCAATGCAATGGATTTACTCGCTCGTTCATACAAAAATACGGCATCCTACTATGAAGAAGGATAAATACATTAGACGATAATAGGTTGGGTCAAAGAGAACTGATAAATTAGGGTTCTGGGGGGAGGGGGAGACCTTCATTCTCTTCATTCTCCTCAATCTCCTCCGCCTTCTCTTCTACAATGGCTCTCTTCTCCAGCACCTTCTCCTGAACGGCAATCGTACACGGTTAGGGTTCGTGCCTACATGTCGCAGGGTGGCCACCGGTATTATTCATGTAAACTTAACTGATATAAGGAGTCCGATCACTCTCTCAGTTTCATCATACGAGCTCATTTACATGCTATTTCGTCGTTTATCTGCCCATCAGTCATGATTTTGAATAGGTTTCACGCTCAACATATAGAGGCTGAATATCAACTTCGTTTACATGAATAATTTTTGCAGTGTGCTCACATCGTGAATCGACTCATATCTAGTGTAGAAAATGACTATTTTCGCTTTGCAGGTTGGCACACCTGATGGTCAGAGAGGCGACGAAATAGTGCGCAGAATGAGAGAGACACGGTCGGTTAAAAAAGCGTGATGGGCGTACTAGGTATAACAGTTGGGATGCATAATATTACCACAGATCTGCAGAGAGAATGAAACAACACTGCCCATAACGAAAATGTTTTCCCACTCGGTATATCGTACCCGCTGATCACGATGGCATGCTCCATTTAGCAGGAAAATGCCCCTTTGATTTTGTATGCCCTAAGGGCATATTTCATTATATTTATGTTTGAAGACCATGATATAAGCATAGCCAAACGGTCTCCCAGAAATGCATGAATTTCAGAACGAATGAGCATTACCGCATTGTCTCTTTCAGATATGTTGAGATGATCCATGCCGCTCAGCACATCCCTCCTCCGACATCGACGTCTCCTCACTCAAATAAACAAGCCTCGATTCATGTTGGAAAAAAGACATCCATTCCCTGGTTCGTCCTACCGTCCAGAGCATTATGTAGGCAATTGGACGGGAGACACGAACACATAGAAAATAATCTGTCGATCATTATGTAGATTGAGTATCCACAGAATGAATCTGTCGTTGACCCACAGATTAATCTGTGGATGGGAGACAGAATGAATCTGCATGTACTCTACATAATTACATATTTGGCGTTCACAATCCGTGGCTGGGTGACAGATTATTTTCTCTGTGAATGAAGACAAACCTCTGATTTAGAGCCTCTAGCAAGTCCAATGGTGGTCGGGAGTCGCGAATATCCTCCTTTGCGAACTCCTCAGCAATCCAAACCGCCCTGAGTAGATATCAATGAGAAGCTTTCTGACAGGAGAAAGATACCCTTATTGTTAGCACAAAGCAAAATTCGTCACCACTTCTTATCTGACAAAGTCGACCACGGTGAGTTCGATTGTGCAATTCATATACGAAATGCACCATACAAATTATCAAATCCCTTCGGCTTAGGAATGAAAATGCCTATGATAGTGTATTTTCATTCAATTCTTATTGTTAATATTGCTGAAAAATTCGATAACTTGCATCGCAATTTTCGGAGCGGACCTTGCAGCAACGATTGTTGCCCTGTAAATCAATAAATTTGTGGAAGAATAAAAAAAATACCGAAACGGCCGATATCGTTAACGATGTTGTGAAACGTTAGTATGCATCGTATCCCTGCTGTTATTCCTAGTACGCGTCTCACATCTGGATGCCACCCTGGCCTCTCACTTTTACGTGCTATTTCGTCGTTTTGGAATATGTTTCAGTTGTGAGATATAGAGGCAACAGCAACAGTTCAGTTGGGATGCATAATAAGATACATTATTTGTAAAACGCAGTCGTTCCGGCGGAACCCCAATATAGTTCTTTTTAAAACTCATCTCATGGCTCTTTATTATTTGAAAACTACCTCAGAAGCTTGAGATGAAGAGGGACGTGAGTCATCTGTTGCACGACGACTGTGGCGGTGCGCGCGTCAAGTGTCATGATGGCTACAGTGTCGATCTCCCACGTGTACGTCGGCACGCAGTTGACGCTTCCATCTGGCAGAACCACCATGGGCAGCACTGGAAATACACTTCATTTTGTATCTTAAAGAAGTCGACCGGTCATTGTGAGAAGTGAGGGAGCTGGTAGAAATGAATAGGCGCAGAGTGTCGATTATCCCGAGAGGAATATCCCCTGCCTCCTTCTTTAAATCATGCACCCTGATCTTTTCCACTTCAGTACTGGTGCGCAATATGAAGAAAAAAATCCAGAATGCGACGCTTCAACAACGCGTCGCGGTCAAGGTGTTTGAGACGTACCTTTGGTGGTCATAAGCTCATTGCGGTCGCCGCAGTGGAGAACCGAGTACTCGTGGAGGTGTCCGAGCGTGTGAGCGTAGTTCAGAAGGTCGTTCAAGATAGCGGGCTGAATCACGAAAATTAACACCACTACATCACATATATCACTGTTTCAGCTCAAACTATTTTATATAGTTGAGAACTGCGTGATCTTCATCGGATTGAGAATATGGAAAAATGTGCTGTGTATGACGGAAAACGATGAAGAGAGTGGATTTATGTAGATTTTATCTCGTAAAAAAATGGTATTCAAAACAATAGTAGCAAAATAAATACTCTGCTATCAAAATGCTATAAATATAATAGAAAAACCCACGCGGACGAATTTGGGCATTATAGTACACTGAAAAGGGCCGGGAACCTAAAAGCGTATATATTGCTACATTACACAGTAGTTTGAGGGTCTTAGAAAACTAAACGAACCCTTAGAATTGAGAGCAAAAACTAGAGAACGGCCACTAACAATTTGGAACAGTGAAGAATTAATATCGAACTTATACATTAAAACCGAGATGGCGACACTATTAGATAGAAAGTAAGGAAATAACTTCACAAAACAATCAGTTTGGAGGAGAAAAGAATGACCGACCTCGCGCAAACAACGCACAAGAATGAAGTGGAGAAGTAATTAGAAATGAAGAGATGAAGAGAGATTATCGTCTCTTTTTGTCTAACCATTCAAATTAAGAGGTCATATTCGAATTCCGGATGCTTGAGATGCAGTTGGAAATTGCTGCAAACTGCGGGGTTAGCGGAAATCTAACTATTGAATCGTGAGTTGTTCGTTAGTATGTTGGGAATAAAACTGCGCTTTAATAATTTCAAAACTGTTATGTTAACGCATATATTCGGTAACCAAGAAACAAATGTTTTCTGCTAATAACTTTTTAATGGTTGAATTCCGACCCGGACATTTTCACATCAAATGATACCTCCACGCAAACCACAAGGGCGTTTTTGGTTACTGTAATAGTGTTTCTCTCCATTTTAAATCCATTTCAGGGATATGGCGGTTGAAAGCGGTTCACTATTCATTTTTTTTAATGTTTCCACTGTTTTGCGCAATTGTGGAAAAAATAGTCTTGAGACGACAGACCAATATACTATAAATACCACCGTTTTAGAAACCCTTCTGTCTGTGAAGCAATTTTTTGTGCTGGATCCTCTAGGAAGATTCGGGTGCCATGGACATCTCCACTGCCACCACAACTAATCCTTTATATTCCTGTCTATTGGACAGACTATTTCAGTTGATGAATCAAATTCGTGAAAAACACGAATTCAAATTCATTGCATTGACGATCATGGGCGTGTTTATTGATCGCTTTTGCACGAAGAAGTCATATTAGATTGATCGGAAACTAATGTCGCGTCGATTGTTTGTCCTTGATTTTTCCACACATTGATTGTGGTCTCTAAATAACATCTATTACCATAACACTTTCACTCTCACCCATTCTTTGTCGATCAATCTACCAGCCCTAGTGATAACTATGTGTTCTAAAACGGCAATAAAGTGCATTTCTCATTGTTTGTCTCTATGTTTGAAAGAAAACCATTCCGAGTGGATTAGACGAATGAGAAATAGACTTTATTACCGTTTTAGAAACCCTAGCAATAAATGTTCCGTTAGAACGCATGATGATATTTTTTATTTGTAATATTCACTGTCTTCGGGTACAATTCCACATTGTGTGAACATATATGGTGGATCGTCGTTCTTCCATGCTCTCAGCACTTCATCGCCTGCCGTGATTTTTCCAAAGTAATTTTTTCCGACATCTTCAGGATCTCGCTCCGGAGTTAGTGCGAAGAGCACGGCCATTCCGGCTGAAAAATATTTTAGATCAAAACTGAAGTGAAAAGTATAAATATAGACACGATATTTTCGTTAACGAGTTCGAACAGGCTGTTTAATATAAAGTCGATTTAAATTTATGTGCTGGGAAATTCCTTTCACACTTTTTCAAGACACTGCATTTTGTTTCAACAAATCCAATTTCTCAACGTCTGACATTAACGAAGCCATAAAGGAACATTTTAGGTCATATATTCTGGCAATGTAGTGTTGTTCAGCGTAGAAAACTACATAAATACCAGACTCATTTACGTTTTAAAATTTATAAATCAGGAAACAGTTCACTCCCAAATCACCCTCATTTCCGCGCAGCTTCAAGTTTTTGGAATACAATAATAATATTAGAATAGACGTCTTACCTGTATCAACATAATCAGGGCACCAAATCAGCTCGTATTCACCACTGTGATCTTTTTTCACAGAAACATCGCTGCTCTCATCAATTTCAAAACGCTGAGGATAGTAGAATATGGGCACACCAGCGTTTGCACGTCTCCACACAGTGAATGGCAATCGACCTTCGGGTCTGAAAAACATCTTATATTTTTAGGTGGATACCAAGTAGTCTATGATTTATCAGAAGGAGCAGAAATAAATCAACGCCATCATTCCACATAAATATTTAGCTGCACAAAACGGCACCCATGTATGTAATAAATCGAATTGATGACACGATTATAAATATTTTTGGATATGAGAATGATTCAGTTATTCTACGCTTGGAAAAACATCAAGGAAACGAGTATCAAATAATGCAATTCAAATAAATATAAATGGATCAACTAACTGGTTTCGCAGAATGCTCAAGAAGTTCGCACAAATCGCCGGTTTTCTATCGTAATACAGCTTGAAGACAGCTGTTCCGTGAGCGAACTTGAAAAAGATGAGAGGCTCAATTGACGAATAAAACGTCGTTTCTTAGAACAAGTAAACCTCTTTCCTTCGCTGTTCCATAATTTTGTGCTCGAATTGTGCCTAAAATCTCTCTTTTTCAGTACATCCGAAATGACTTCCCCTACCCTGATTGTATCAAACGTTTGCTGGGAGATTTTTTTCACTCCAGTTCATTGATTCATCGTACGATTTCTTCATTCTATCGATTTCTTCGATTGAATGAATTGAAGATACTACCAACGCCTGAATGTTGTGCGTTGTGGCTAACTCTAAATCGCCAAAACATAGTATATAGCTTAGCGTTCAGTATTAAATAGCTCATTCACAGCTCACCAAAAGATACTTATCGTTGAACATCTCAGCAGTATGCAATACACTAAATGAATCACTTTTTCAACTCGAAAACATTCTTATTGTTAGTGAAACCTCAACAACTATTAAGGATTCGCAAGCATTTTGGTTGGAAAAGAAGAGAGCGCGATGAACTTTGCGCCATAATGATGCAATAGAACACTTGGCGCATCAGTAAATATTTTCGATCGATAAAGAATGTCCAGGATGCTATTGTCATGATTCGCTAACCGAAGCCTATCGTCTCCTTCAAGAGTAACATTCCTCAGGCAACCTCGAATTCGTTCCCTTATAGTTTCCACTTGGAAGTAATCGGAAATTGCCATCAAATCGCAAGCATGTGTCACTGTAAAAATAAATTACAACCAACAACAACAACCAGAACTAATTCTTTACAATTAGGTAAATGGAATAGATCCTATCGTTTTTGCGTATCGTTATGTTCCCACGGTGAAACACAACAGCACCATGGACAGTATCTCCATAATGACGAAAGAGAATTTTATCTGTCCATTTCACGGTTCTAACGTCAATGTTCATTTCACTATTGTGGCGCAAATGTCCATGGCGCTGTTGTCTTTCCCTCTTACACCCGTTCCCTTTTGTTCACTGTTACAAGCCATATCGTATGACATACATTATGACAAACCTGATACCGAGAAGAATCTCCACTTATACAGGGTGCGCCATAATTACCCGACCGAATTATGTTTTGTTCTGCAATTTTTCTCAGTGCTTGAATAACAATGATCACTGCATATTATATTCCAGAGTGCACCACAAATATACTGCACTGGCCGGTTTAGCATGTTCGTTATCTCTAGCTTTG
>JACMIF010000534.1:0-37082 GCA_014805445.1 Diplogasteroides magnus | reverse complement strand
TGTCCAGAAACGGACTTTCAGTCACTGACATGACCCCTACTTTTTAGCACCAATATCGAAAGAGGACTTCAATACAAGAAACTTTTGTGAAGGAAGTTGATCAGGATTTGACATTCCCACAAGTTATGGCCTCCCATATTAGGCTATTTTCGTGATTTTCAACGAATGTCTCATATTCTCGAATTTTTATAAAATTTTCCATATAACACCCAGATGAGATCAAGAGCTCCTCTTGTTGGTAATTGAATGCAGATTCCGAATCTGTAAAAACATTAAAGGTACTTAATGAAAACTATATTTTAAAATTTCATTTAAGTATAAAAATGATGATCATCAAAAACGATAAAAACGAGGCTATTTCGCTCTTTCGTGGTCTGATAATGTCTAGTAATTAATTTAGCATAGTGCGACTACCATACATGCTGTGGAAAAAACTGGGCGCATAGAGTTCAGTTTGAAGGTAGTTATGATTTTTTGGTTGAGATAAGTTTCAGAGCAAGAACGTCTACGATACTATACAAAGTTTTATTATTGAATTCTTTTAGAAGCAGAATTCGGCAATTTCTTTATATGTTTAACTGATAATGAACTGTGTGACTGGCCCCTCATTATTTGTTTGTAGTCGTGAAGACTTGAGGAAAAGAAAACAAATCTTTCCTCACCTATTCTGTGCGTCCATCTGCTTGAAGATATTCACACGTGACATTGTGACAGCGGGAGAGGAGGTGCGACGGAGTTCACCTGGATGAGATATGTTTCAAGGAAGGAATAAAAAGATTATGTGTGCATTTATGTCGTATTTGAACAGTATTTGAGATATGTTTCAAGCTGGTAATAAGATTGCTGATAATCAATTGCTCCATGGAATATGACAGAAACTGAAGACTCACCACTTCAATTTCACTCTAATTTCAATTACTCAATGGTCATTCCCCGAAAAAATATGTTATCGTGCTTGAGCTCGGTCCTGAATCACAGCCATTCAATGCACAAAACATCCAAGCGGGATCGATCCCCCAAGACTGCGCTATTGATTATTTCTTACTAATAAATAATGGGGACGCGGATGCGAGATCAAATCGCTGAAATCGTCTAGCGATATAGCACATACGTGATACATATTTCAATTCTATTGAGAAATGAAAAATTAGAAGCGGAAGAAATAGAAGAAACGGCCTCAATATTCAACTTCTCGATGATCCAAAAGAGTAAACAGCGCGAAAAGAATCTAGATTGAAGAAGCACTTTTTGGGTATATCAGAAATGGAAGTATCTGTTGAAGACGCGATACATTCACCAATAGACTCAGTGTCTTGTGAGAGGTGTTTCGTTTTCAAGAATGAGAGAAAACAAAGGATGAAATGTCGACATTTTCAATGTGAGACAACACGCGTTACCAGTCAGAATGTGAGTGGCTGAACATATGTTGCAACTTTCTGGGAGTGAGAAGAGGCGAAAACAACAAAAGTATGAGAATACTCTTCCCCACCGCTCATTGTCGGCGGCTCCAGAAACAGCTCAGAAATATAACGAATATCGCATACTAACGGTCATCCCTATTGGATATTGAGACTTTCCCGTCTAATTATTGATACCTGCAAATTCTGCAAGGCCAGTATCAAGAACCGCGAGATCAAAGTTCCCCGGACTGTCAGGCCGTTATACTGATAGATTATCATGTACGACCCAGAGATAACCAACCAGTGGAGAGTAGCGGACGCTAATTGATTTGATTGTAACTCCACTGTCCTCTATTCCGAGATAGCACGCATGAGCAGACAACGGTCTAGAAGAGAATTTAAGTGAGAAAGTGTCTTGATTATCTAAATCAGAGGCACGAAAGATAAGCAATGGCTGATTGTACTACGCTCCTTTATGGCCTATTGCAGAGAGCAGAAGTTGACCTCGATGAATACCTAGTGCGACCAAGCCACAAATCGAGGTAACTGGTAGTCTATAGGGTTTCTAAAACGGTAGTAGAGTGCATTCGTCTGTTGCCTGATTCACGTGGAGCGGTTGTCTATCGAAAAATTGAGTCAAGGGCTCCTCCTGAATCAAACAACAGACGAATGCACTCTACTACCGTTTTAGAAACCCCAGTAGTCTGCAGCTTGTCACCTCAGGGGCATCATTTATGAAATATTCTGCTAAGATGAGCCTAGGTGGAGGTGTTCTCCAGGTTCTTCACAAGCCGCGTGCGAATCTTTAGAAGTTGAAATATCCCATGGGCGCAATTGAGAAAGTACAGCATGCGTCGCCCAACAGATGGGATCGAAAAATATATATTTATAAAGAACGCGGCATTGAGAATATTCTAAGGGGGAGTTTTCGTGGGCGGAGCGGGAATATATTTATTTCAATGCTGGCGTGATATTCTGCCCTCTGGTGAAGCGAACAATCACACCTGAACGTATAACAAAGGAAGATAAAGCCAGCGCCCGTTTAATGGAGTTGAAGACAAGACCGTCTCTAGTTCTATCCTGCTAATCGCTTTTTCGGCTGCAATTTAGTGTTGAATCTCTACATCTCGGATGAAAATGGAATTAAGGGAAATGAGTGCGAAACCAAGAAAAAAGCCCCCATTAGGTTAAAGGACTCGAGACCATAAAAGCTACAGTGGAAGGAGAACATATTGAGCGGTTATCAGTGGGAATTGGGGTTTCTAAATCGGGAGTAGAGTCCATTCGTCTGTTGTCAGATTCGCGAGGAGCTGTTGTCATATTCATGCAATAGACAACCGCTCCTCTTGAATCAGACAACAGACGAATGGACTCTACTCCCGAATTAGAAACCCTAGCGGTCGCCACTGCTACTCCATCTTGGTGGCAACATGAATGTTACATGATCATTCATAAGATGGGAGGGGAATCCAAGCAGAAGTGCACATTTCTGTCGTATAAGTTCCTCGAAGCCGTTATCAATCGCGTGCGAGAGACAACCGTTCCGAGGAAATTAGGCGACAGAATTGTGCACCTCTGCTTTGTTTCCTTTCACTATTCATAAGGAATTGCTTCGGATCTGGAAGCGAACAGCCCCTTAGGATATACGATCTATGAAAGATAGATACGGAAATACTAATCTCTGGGATCTGGTAACGGTCAACTGGCCGCCTTCTAACCAGCCGGCTGGATTGTAACAGATAGAAACAGCTGTAGCCAGATGCTAGGAAGAGAAATAAAAGTAAAAGCAACGGAGAGGGGGAAAGTGCTAATGGGACGGTGGTAGAGAGATTGTGATCTGGATAGAGGAATGAAATGAAAGGGGGTGCGCGGATGACATGAAAAAAGGCGAATGGGGATTACGCCATGGACACTTGCGCCATAGAATGACATGGATTGTTTTAGTCTCCATTGTAATAACAGACGGCAATATCATCTGATCTGAACAGCGGAGTGAAGAAATGTTACAAACTGAAAATATGGAGAGAGATGTAGGAAGTCATAGGCATAAGATTGATTACATGGACGAGACAAGTCATTTTACTTATGAAACATCGTGACGTAAAACCGGCAAAATTACATTCAGTCACCGAATTTCAGCTAAAAGCCTAATTTGAAACCTAATGTGATAGGAGGAGCGAGTTCTAAGGACTGAATCACATCCAAAATGTCTTCAAAATCGTAAAACCCCAGATGCTACGAAGTCATCCACAGCGATTCTTCTCTCTTTATCTTTCTCCTTTCATTCTCTACTCTTTTCTTCTGTTCGTTTCTCTGACAGCCACCCCATCCTTCTTTTCTCTCGTCTACTCTCGTTCCCTTCTTTCTCTCGTTCTCTTTGCGTCTCTTCAGCTCACATTGTATCTCCGGCCTCCATCCTTACTCTCTCTTACCCTCTCACTATTCTCTTTCGCCCTCTTCGCTCATTATGTCAAAGATATCTGTTTTTTTTTCGTTTGTGAAATTTGAGTTTAATGGCGACCAATCAAAAAGACACCGAAGTATTGATTTTAAGGAAGTGCTGAAACCTAAATGAACGAAACAATCAGTCGAAGACAACTATTTTCTTTCTCATCCGTTCATATTGTATCTCTAGACTCTATCCTTGCTCTCACTCTCTCCTACCTCTCATTCAGTTATTATCCCTCATTATCCATCTCTCCGGGTATTACACAAGTCAAAGACAACGCATGCTTACGTATGATGAAGACCAGGAAAACGGATCAGATTGAGATCTGATCACATTGAATAATGCCTGTCTATCAGTGAGATTTGAATTGGATAATGCCAAGGAGAACGGGGAATAACAAATCAGATTGATAGACTGATAAATGACACAGATCGAACGCATCTGATTGTGAGATTTCTTTGATTTCATGACATTGGAAAGCGAAACAGACAAGATTGTTAGACTGATATGCGTGATTGCTTTGAAAAATAACAGCGGAATTGAACGTGATGCATTTCCCGAGCATAATGGCCCAAGTAAGGCTGATTTGAAGCGCCAGTCATGTTTGAACTGGCACGGCAAAAGGATGAGATGGGCAGAATCTACGGTTAATTGAGCATTTGTTGTCAACATAAGCCAAAATCTAGAGAAAGATTACAAAAACGGAAAAATGAAGAGAAGAGACTATTTTGTCTTAAAAAAATTAATGAAGCAGCCAGAATACTGGTAGCGGACGACGAAATGCAAGCCGAAAGGAAAATTAAGGATGCAACCTGCGCTTATCTCATCGGCGATCGCCAATCGTACAGGAAATTAATGGGATTTGTCAGCGCCCCAAGGCTAATGTTCCTGTTCAATGGAAGAAATCATGGCAAAAACATTGTTTTGACCACCAAACGCTCATTCCCTCAAAAAATAGCCACAGAGCCCCGTGCGATATAGCGTAGGTAGATGAGCAAAATGCTTTTTCTAAATCCTTTGTCTATAAAAGAGTGAAATGAACAGCAGCGCCAATGACACTTGCGCCATATTGGTGAAATGGACACTGGAGCTGGGGAAGGGTGGCGCATATGTTTGTTCATTTAATCATTACGACGCCAATGTCCAAGGCGTTGCTTCCACTTTTAATTCCTCGTACGAATACGACCTTAATGATTCATTAAGCACCTTCTATGAACGACTGATGGACAATCAAATTATTTAATCCATGCGGCAAGTCTTCAAATTAATGGAGTGAAGGACAAACCATCCGTTTCAGTGGTTCAAGTTGCTTAGAACAGCGGAAAGAACAGCTGTGGACAGGAATTCCGATTGCTCAGTCAAGAACTCTTACTCGTAAACCCAATAAAATGGATTGAAAACGGGTTGATAATTAGCCGGTTGGACTGACAAACGGTTATGTTTCACTCATTCTGCATAAGTGATTGTCGCTCTCATTAAACGATGAGACCGACGGACCTCAGACACCAATGCATAAATATCACTGTTGACTGATTGCTAAACCAAGGAAGTACACAGATCCGTAAAGTCTGAGCCTTGAGGAATGCCCTGAGGCGATGCAACTTGAGGCTTACACTGCCACACTCTTTCGGATCAGATGGGCCATAGGAGGCAGGAGGAGGAGGAGAGTGATCGAGGAGTGTGGTGACACCTGCCAGTCATTGAGGCTATAATGAGTCTGGCCATGGATATTAGCGCCACATTGGTGAAATTGACACTAGACGGCTGTCGGCCAACTACACTACGGATTTTCGCACCATAATAATGTAGCAAACCTTTGCGTTGTAAGTCTAATGGAACATTAGCAAGACGGGCCACGGGTAAAGACGCCAAATTTATGAATTGTTAATTTGAGACAATTGCATATGGCGCACATGTCTTTAGCAAAAGTGTAACAACGTGCAAAAAATGTCAAATGTTTTAGGGTAAGGTCGGAAGGATCAGATTCATATGATTAGCGTTTCATGTGCTTCGATTCCTCAAAAACCCCTTGTGAAACATATTTAATAAATGGGCAAAATTGTGACTCGTCACTGGTTTTTGACCAAATAGGTTTCAAGCGGTCGATAAATAGTTGCGAAGATCTGAATTGATAGGTAGACAATAGAACAGTGATGCAGAAAGAGAGAGATTGGAGATTAACAAACATTTTCTGTGCCAAAAGTGTCTCCTCCAATATACAGTTGTGTTTCAATGAGTAAATAAGTGCTTGAGGAGTAAAACATGGCAATTGCATTCTATGACTTACTCTTCCAAGCCGTTAGATACGACAACGCGAATGAGAGATGCGCCAAAAAGCACAATGACGAGACAGGGATAAATAAACACTTCGTCCTCCCCCTCTATTCCCACCGGCAGCTCCTCCTACCTACAGCCGAGGTTAAGTGCTGATGTGTACACAAAGAAACAGGCAACAGATGGGGATGCGCGGCAAGGAGAAGAGGAGAGACGGGAAGAAAAGCCATTTGATTAGCAATCTTACTCGTTGTAGAGCGAGATATGTTTCAAGACCTCTATAAGAACGGTATATCAAGAAGTGGCACGATTCCAGCAAGGACCCCGACTTAACGTTGTTTCAACCCCGGACTATTACCGACATAGAACATTTTCTGTTGATTCAATTCACTGATTGGAAAGCGTTATGGTAAAACTGATGAAAGATAACTGCGCAATGAACATTTGCGCCATAATGCTGTAATGAACGTTTGTGCCGCTAACATAAAGGACTTTTGCAACATAATGGAGAATCAATGCATTGTTACGGCGCAAATGTCCATGACGCGGACATATTTCACTTGTGAAGTCCAGCTGCGTGACTGGTGACTGTCGGCTGATGTTGGTGGGAAAAGAATCCAGAGCGTGAAAATGGCGCACCATTGAATGAGATAATGACTAGAAGTTGGGCCAAAGTAGAGAGATGAATTTCAATGCCAGAATAAGATCATTCGGAGGATTCAATGAATCTTTGATGATATTTGAAAGAAAAAATTAAATTGAGAACGACCAACTTTATGAAAGTACGCACTATTCTTCCTCTACATCGGTCGGAAAATGTCGCAAAATAATAGCAATGGGCGAAAGACTGGAGTACCATGGATCTTTGCGCCACAATGGTGAAATGGACAGATCGCGATCAAATCGCGGCTCAAGCGTCCGTTTCCGCATTTGTTCATGCTATTGCAATAGACGCTTGGGCCTTGTTGTGACGCGTACCTGTCCATTTCAGAATTGTGGCGCAAATGCCCCTGCCACTCTTATCTTTCACAGTTTCACAGTTCACACGAGAAAGAACCCTCACCTCGACTGAGACTGAGTGATACGATGCCACCAACCGAACGAGCTGAACCTGTAATGATAATTTTAGAAGATAAGTCAAACGCTGTTTAAACGACGCTAATCACCCCAATATTGCATTAAAGATTGTGCGCACACTCCGTTTGGAGTATTATTAGACCGCTTTTGGTAGGTGCGCACTGGTATGGGCGATCATAGGCGACCGGTCAAACGACAGCACAGACATAAATCAGCCCAAAAGTCATGCCTTACTTATAAAGACTGCTAGTCTTGCACATTGTCTACTGAACCGTGAACGAATTGCAACAATCGGAACGGAAGGCGAGGACGCCTTCGCGCTTCACTAAATGGATCTAAGCGCGTCGGCCTCTGATGATGTAATACGTGGAAAAGGGGTGGGTAATATAAGCGCTAAGGACATTTGTGCCATTTCGGTGAAACGGACGCTTGCGCCGTTTTAGCGCCGAAAATGATGGCACATCTGTCCATTTCACCGTTTTGATGCCAATGTCCATAGAGAACGCTCAAAAGAGAAAAGATCCGAACAACTCTTTTGGAGTTTTGCAGAAAAAGATCTGGTCAAGCATTGGTCATTCACAAATATCCGGGCATTAGTTTTTCTCATGACGTGAGAAAAGAACGATGGGAGCGGAAATTTATAGCCCTCGCAGCTCTCTTAGACTACTGAGTTCACTCATCCCTCTAGCAGTCTGCACTCTCTCATATCTCTACGCTCTCTTCTCCCCTCTCACGGTCTGCTCCCCACACTATTTTATGTGAACTAGGGATGGCAGTTTGTATGCGATTTCGGTTATGTTTCACTTCACCGTATATCATGAGCTTTATGTATAGATTTCATGAAACATAACCAATCTGTCATACAAACAGCCAACCCTAATGTGTACCCTCCCATCACCGCCTTAGGCGCATCCCAATACGAAAGGAGGAGTGGCAGCAAAGGGGAAGAATGGAGTGAATCAGAATGAATCAGAAAGAAGAGGAAGGAAATTGAGGAAGGGGAAGACGGCGAAAGAAATGGAATTGAGTCACTGAATTGTAGAAAGAGGCATGGTATGGAGTGGAAGAATTTTGGACATTTCGCAGTCGTCCCTCGCGAATACAACCCAAATCAAAATGACATGAATGGAATACTGACCATGAAACATATTTGTTATTTGATTCACAACGATTGCGACCGCGCTCAAATTCATTAAAACAGGGGAAAATGAATCGAGATATTCTATTTAATAGTGAGGGGGGGGACCGAATACTACTGTACGCTATATATATTTTTGCGCCTTTCTCTTATATGCCTAGTCATCTCCTACTTGCTAAAGATGACCGCACGGAGAAGAGTAATAGCGAAGGGTGAACCAAATATTCGAAGCTTAGTAAGTATGCGAAAAATGAAATAGCTAATACTAGTATTCATTCCCCCACATTACTATTGAAGATGTTCGCAAGAAGAGGCATTTTTGCGAAAGAATGAATCAGAATGATGCATCGGAGATGAAGACAAAGAGGAAAGTATGAACGAATGCGAGGAATTTTATCATTTTACTAATTAGTATGTAGCAGGACTCTTGAGAACGTATCTTTCTGTTATCCTATCAGTTAATATTAAGGCCGATGCATGGTAGTAGTCACGATGAAAAGATAAAGGTAAAGTGTTTCGTATTTCGAGTTTGTCGTCCCGCCGAAAAAAGACAAAGTATCTACCAGGGGTTCAAAAACGGTAAATTCATCGTCATTCTTCTCCGCCGCACGGTTATCTATGAAGGAATGAGACAACAGCCGGGCGGAGAAGAATGACGACAAATTTACCGTTTTTGAACCCCTTGTATCTACTAGGGGTGGCAGTTAGACTGCGAGTTCGGTTATGTTTCAACAATCTTTTATATTGAAAACGGATATTGCAATCTAACTGCCAACCTTAGAAACTAGTAGATGCTATCTAAGCTAAACAGCTCGTAAGAAGCGGGAATACAGTGAAGAAGTGAAAAGGAATGAATCAAGAGAATGAGGCGAAGGAGAAGATGAATGAAAATAAAGGGCGGAACGAGAAGAATGATAGTCATCACAAATGGAACGTATACCGAGGAATTTTTAAAATTCAAATTCATTGAAGGGACTAAATATCGTAATTGATAAACCGACCTACCAATTAGTGCTCGTATGTTTCTTCTAATTGCTGGAGGTAACTAACACCATATTGTTCATAGCAGAATGTAACTTGAATGTTAAATATTCACGGAATTCGCGTTATGAAATCACTTTCTTTCCAAGGAGATAAGCTTAATAGACGAACTGAAACATATTTGTCAGCGCGCTACTGTACTATAAAGTAAGTATTTAGAAGATGAAGCAAGTGAAAGAGCGACAGATTAGCAGAAAGGGAGGAATTGAAAGAAGGATGGGGAAGAAAGAAAAGAAGATAAATACGCAAAGAGGTAAGGAACACACAAACTCTTTGGCGCCAGTATAAGAAACTATAACAAACACAGCTCTCTCAAGGTAATTTCTTCATGAACATTTGCGCTATGACAATGAAGAGGAAAGGAGTAGCAAATGCAATTTTGCAATAAAAATCCATTGCGCTGATAGATGCAGTTAATTTTTGATGTTATTTGCACCACGATTGTGAGAAGGAAACGCACCGCTGAAGGTACAGACTGACCGCTTTACAAAATCTATGAAACGCAATCCAATTTCGATTGTTTGTTATTTATATGAGGCACTACCTGAATGGTGTGAGGTTTGTTTGGCAAAAGCTCAAAAAATAACCGCATCCCAGCTTTCTTTGACCTGACTAACTCGACAGTATATTTACTGCAGAGTTAGGTGTCACCGTGATTTAGATATTATGTGGAAACTACCTCTCAGTAGTGCGATTAGTGACAAATTGCGTAGTCAAGTAGGAATAACACGAGGATTACATCGACCTCATGTGTTCAATTCGGTTTGCGCGGCAATTATTGTGTTTGCTGACCATTCGTCATCGGGAGGTAAAGTAGAGGCAACATAATCATTGTAGCACTCAAAGGCGCAATACTAACTTTAAGGTGTAGCTGATGACTTTATTGACAGACGCCATTTCGAACCGTTAAATTCCACTCCTAGCGGTCATTACTCACTTCGTAGAGACATCCGCTCGAATTAAACGGTTCGAAGTGGCGGTTGTCAATATAGTCATCAGTGACACCTTACAGTTAGTTAGTCACCATCAGCGAAACCCTACGCAATACTTGATTGAGACAGAATGACGATAACTAGCGGGCGAAGGAACACCCGTACAAATGCCATTTGTGCCACATTTGGTGAAGTACGCGTATTTCATATTTTCCTCATCTTTGGCAGTTCAGCAAGAAAAACAATTTCCACGTCTGTTATCCATGCAGTGAAACCTATCCGTACCGTGTCTGAACGGAGCCCTGGGAAGCTGTAGAGAGCGCTTCTTGTGGCGTTCGAGCTCCTTAAACTGCTCATTTTGAAATTTATTTAACTTAATTTCAATTATTTTGAAATTTGAGTTCATTGATCGCAAAAGTCGTCATTTATTGAATTGATGTGATTACTTGAGCAGCGTTGATCTCTGCGAATCTTCTTGCTAGCTCGAGTACACTCTCTTGTCTCTTGATGGTACAGGAGTCGAGACGAGTGCGACGTTCGCCCGTGTCCTGCAGATGTAATGTGCAACTCAATGAGGAAATATCGTAGTCGGATTTTTGTAACTCAGAAGGACGCAATTAATTCAAATCCCAATTGATGATCCAGGGAGTAAATCAATTGAAATTCAGATACGTTTCAGCTAAATTAAACCATTATTACAATATCTTGGTATTTCGGAGATTAATGAAGATTGAAAAATTTATAACAACGCTTGGTAAAAAGCTCAGAGCACGTTCACCTGATTCATGATCAAGATGCTTTCAGACCATGGTAGATACTCCGAGCATATGCCGCGTGATGCGCACCCGATCCTGCAATATGCGCGCAAGATTTTGCGCCTGCGCCGCGTGTGCGACGCAGGCGTAAAATCAGGCGCGCATCTTGCGATTGCAGTTTCCATGTCGCGCACATCTTGCATAAAGTGGCGCGCATTTTGCAAAGGGCGAGCGTCCTGCAGAATCGGGGGCGCATCCTGACTAAGGCTGTGCGCAGGCACTGCCTGCCAGGCAGCGTATGCGCACATCTTGCACAATCCGGCGCCGCAGGTGCGTTTTCCCGCACGCCACCGGCGGTCTATCTGTGGAGTAATCATGAAGATTGATAATGTATCCCACCCGCAGTAGTTTATCAGGCGAAAGACAAGCAAGCTTGAACATTTGCGTGTTGGCGGTGAAATGAGAATGTAGGACTCCTATGCCCATTTCACCATTAGGGTGCAAATGTTCATGGCGCTTCCTTACTGCCTACAATATCGAGTTAGTAAGGAATGAGGGATTAAAAGATGTGGAAACCCCCCCCCCCTCCTTCTTCCTACTCTATGATTGTGGACGTTCTCTTTCCCTCTTTCGTTCCTTTGCTTTTCGGTCTCTTGGGATTGTATTCCAATGCAACAGGGATGTTTTAAGATCTTGGAAACTAGTGTGCCTTAGTAGTGTGTCGATTCTCGTTATCTAAACTATAATATCACACGAGTAAAAATTCGGATCAAAAGTGAAACAATGAAATCATTGACGCAAACATAATGGATTTATAAAGCAAATGTCAGCCGCCGCACTTACAAAGGGAACTCTGCCAGTCTAGTCGACTTCTTTCGCTGCTTCCCTTGGGCGTTCGCCCCATAAACTAATGAGAGGAACGCCCTTTTAGTAGGGGGGGGGCAACCTTTGTTTGTTGCATAACCAGGGTGATGTGCGAAGGATGGAAGCATTTTTGGTAGGGAGAACTAAGTGGTGGGAGGTTAATTCTCTGTAAAAACATTGTCAAGACGAAAACATTTGAGAGTAACGGCCTTTTAACTAGTAGGAAACTAAGTGGGCGCAAATTCACAGTGAAATTCGTTAGAAACTCGTCTGATGTGCGAAGGAGGAACACTTTTAGATGATAGGGTAGAGAGGAAGTGAGGTGCAAAGTGTGGAGAAAAACGCTCATACCATTGACATGGAAATAACATTTTTCGATCATATTAATGTTAAAGAAGCCGTAAAGCGAGTTTCAAAAACGAAATAAAGTGACTCCCACCACGATTTGCCTGCACCTTTTTATTCCAGCTACGGTACTTTTTTTCTCTCGTGTCTATACTAATCCTTCCCTCTCTCGCGGCGTCTCGTTTATCGATTGTCCCGTTACAGTACCCAATGAACTTCGCGTTGATGTTTCATGCCTTTATACTCATTTTTAAAATTTGAAAATAATCAGAGATATGATATCAACCATGCTCTTTCACGCCACGCTCTCAGAATTATTAACCTAGAATCTCCCCGGACGGCTTCTTTAATTGCGAAACGAAACGGGGGAGTTCTAGTCAGCAAGAAGAGAAACGGTGTTCATTAATGAACGAATTCTGTCTGCGGCGAATTAATGAATGGAAGAAGGGAAAGGGAAGGAGGCCGAATGATTTATACGCCAATCATTCATTCACTCGTTTTTGCGGGAGACAAATCACAGCGCCATTCCCTTCCCCTAGGGCGACGAGATACGTAATGTTGTGGATATTTGCGCCAAAATGAGTGAAACAAGAAGTTGGTCCTGTCCTTGGATCGCAAGATCGACCAAGTATTCATATGTTTTTCTAGAAGCATATAGACATGCAACTGCGCCAAGGTTACTTGAGCCATAATAGCGCAAGAGCGAAATGAACTGTAAATTCGCGCTTGTTTCTCTCGTCTTTTCACTAACTACTACACGATTCGTTCTCTCGATTAGCATTTAACGAGAAGAAAGAAACAAGAAAGGGACACTGAGAACTTGTCCGGAGGTGATAATTTGAATGGGGGAAGGGCGATAGAAACGCTATTCGACTCTTCATTATGCGATGTTTCTATTCATATTTTTCTATATGATATGAGTGACAAACAACCACTGCATCTCTGACCACATTTAAAGAATGTACGCTGTTGCAAAGCTCAGTATTGAGAAATAGGAATTTTGGCCCTATGGAAAACTTCGTGAGCCGGGTACCAGGCGTTTTAGATTCAATGAAAACCGTATTCGCAAACGATTTAACAATCCCAATGCGATCGCTAAAAGTGAAGTTCCACTCGTTGGAAGGATTAAGAATGGATGGACTGGTGTGCGACAAGACGAGTAGTGTCATGTAATGAAAGTTATGGGCCGAGTGGGAATTGGACAGGAGACGCGAGGGAATAATGGCAGTTCTGACGTTTTGTGAAATGAAGTGGACATTTGCCCCCTCAATGATGAAGTGGACATTTGCGCCATCGTCTCACATGGGTCCATTGCAGCATTATGGCGCAAATGTCCAAGGCGTGCTTGTTTTTAACATCTTACGCTATCTATCCATTTGGGATAGTCTCTCGTATACGCATGGACTAGAAGATGGACAGGAATTGAATTCATGATGAAATGTTACAGAACTGTGCAGCAATAGTGAAATGTAGCAGCAAGCGTTCAACTATCATCGTTTTTAGAAAATATTTTTGAAAAACAATTATTTCATATGCCACCGTAATCTTTTGCTACAAACCCACCACGATGAGAATAATGGTCTTCTCACCATTTGACTGCGAAATCAACTATGTTTCGCGGAAGCAATAACTGTCGAGATAAAGGATATTTGAGACATAACTGAATTCGCTTTCTAACTGCCAACTCTAATTCTCACCACATCTGTCTCGCAGCGAATGTGCCCGTCCTGCTCGAGGACGTTCATCACGTCAACTGATAATAAGAATTTGACAAATTTAAATTTAAATATTAATAATATATATTATTCTATAAAATATTCACCAGAGAACGTGTCCCTCATGTAGGCGGGAACGGATCGACGGCGCCACTGAATCATTTGTTAAAGTTTACATTTATGAGTAATATAATACAATCAATATCCTTAAAGCACATTTTTAAAAATTCAAACTGACTTCTTTGTCCGATTCCACGGCTCTTGTGGTGGCGCGAGACTGGCGAAGTGTCACGGGAACGGGAGATATGTGAACTGGAATGTTTTCAATGTAGTATGGAGGATCGGATATTTGCGCCATAACAGCGAAACACAACAATATAATTCAATTGTCAGATGCCATTTATTACTGTCTACGAGATCAAAGCAAAATCGTGAAAGATGTTTGTGCCGCACATTTATGCCCACACTGAAACATAATCAAATAGTGAATGTTTTCCAATGGGAAGTTCTATAGAATTTCCCATTAGACTATAGCTCGGAGTTTCGCAAAGTTTTGGCCAGCTAACGCTAATGATTTAGTACTTCATTTACCTCCGTTGCTGTTATTCGAATACAGTGATACAGTCATTGGAGAGAGGAGAGGAGTACCAGCGGTTGCACTCTAAAAATCATCATTGGACCGTTTAAACTACCGTGTTCCTAATTCCACTCACTGTAATCGACGCCTCGGGTAGTACGGGAGAGCAGATGATCTCCTCACGTGGGGAGAGCGACCAGCTGCAACAGTTTTTTGGAGCATAATTTTTAACCATATCCCTTGTGTGAGCAGAAACTAATATCGCATAGACATTTATTTGCACTGTGAAACATATTATTTATGATACAAATCACCATATTTTTGAAATTCTTAAGATCCCTGAAATCAGACAAATCGGCATGATTCAGTACCTCATGGGTCCGTCCACCACCACAGTATTCCTTCTCGCTGGCATCAGCAGTCCCTGGTACTCGGTCTTGATGGGAGAGCGGGGATACCTGCATGGAAAGTGGTCTTACTTAGTTATCACTTCTCACTAAGGGTCGCATTATGGAACGTTATTAACAGCCGTCCGTTTCTGGCCGTTCATTCCGAGCGGTCGTCTCTGCGAAGTGAGAGACGACCGCTAGGAATGAAGTAAGACGGCCGGAAATGGATGGCTGACAATGACGTTCCATTATGCGATCCCTACTTCTCACTTCTATGAGGTTTTCCTTGAGGAGTGAATACCATTGTTTTATTTTTTACTTTATAAAAGAAATCGTCTTCAAATCCGTTATAATACAATATTTGCATCAATTTGTTCTGCAATACGTTTAAAAAAAATTCGTCATCTAGAGAAATGAATTGGCCAATGTGACAAGGGCATGATTAAAGGAGCCGTAAAGGGAGATTTATTTGCATGCACTTTCGGCGGTCAGTCTCTACAATTAGGGAACGACTTATGGACTGACTTTTGTCTGTGCGCTCATTCGACCGGTTGTCTATGATGAGCGAGAGGGAATGACTCACCGGTGCGCACGGACGAAAAACAGTCCATAAGTCGTTCCCTATCTCCAATTCCCCCACTTTCCCGTCGTCAGAGCGGTCTGCTCTGACAACGAGAGAGTAAGGGATTTGGAGAGAAGTGATCCCGAAACTACATGCAAATAAATCTCCATTTACGGCTGATTTAACAGGTCAAAACAAATCTCTCACCATCCTACGAATCCTGCATCCGAGAGGCACTCGTGCTCGGATTCCTCAGACGAGGATGAAATGGTGGAGGCGTAGCCTGAAGATATTACGTTTTAGAGCTTTATTCTATCAAAGGCAGGAGTCAACAATCACTGAGTGAAATGCGAAATATTCATATAGAGGTGGAGAAACATACTTGCACAGTCAGTTTTTGCAAACTATAAGCGAGAGTACGATTTTTTTCGAATGCCAGTCAAGATAGAAGAAAGAGAGAAGTGAAAAAGAGACGTTTCCCAACCTGACGAACTGTTGTGTCTCTGTTCCTCGTGAGTGTTTTTCTCGTGATTTTCATGCAGGGAAGAAAGAGATGCCATCCTCGCACAATGACCGGGGTAGGGAGGAGGAATCTACAATAAGAGGCACTTGAAATTGGACATTTACGCTATGATGAAGAAATGGCCGTATTGGGGAGCACGGACTGTTGAAGTACAAATTTTATCCAACTCTCTAACTTGCGAAGAACAAATACAAACATATGAAATTTTCACTAATATCAACCTAACTGGAATATATAATATTTTCTTATATGCATCATCTTCTATACTTGTACTGTTCGGCAATGAAATTTCGCTCCTTTTCCTCCTCATTCTTCCGAAAAAAGAAAAGAAAGACTAAAATGTTGACCCTACCGGAAAGAAGCATAGTGAAGTGCCCCTTTTGGCCAGTGGGGGAGTGCTGCGACGTTCGAGTGCAGTGGACATCTGAAATGATTCATTGAGGCAAAATGAACTGACAATGGGTTCAGGGGTTCAAACTCGCGTTAATGATAATAAGAATGGACAAGTGACATCACGGATGCACCATTTTCACTTTAAATGATTGTTTCACTAGTAAGAGCTAAGTGTCCACGATGCAACAGTTGCTCCGATGAACATGAGCATCAGAAAGGAATCCAATTCTCGTACGGAGATGATGAAATCATGGGCGATAATGTAGTTGGAGAGAGGCGGACTATATTTGAGTGCATTCCTTTTCGAATAGGTTTCACGGTGAGATTATTATGACTATATAGCTAAAATTAAAGAAAAGAAAGAAACATGGATCCTGAGACAGTACTCAAGTGGCAAAAGTGCGAGAGTCCTTAGATATATAGAGCAAACAAATCGCGTTTGGATGATTGAGTGAATGGCCTGTAGGGCATCTTGACCCAATATCCTCTCCACTCATTCAGCCAATGAGGAAAGTGCAAAGAAGTGAATTGCAAGGAATGGAAGATCCAGAGCAATGCCTTTTCTTTGCATTTTTATCTCGCGTGAGATTGATAAGTTGCCATAAATTTGCTGAAACCGGATAATTGACAAGAGCGTTGTGGACATTTGCGCCATGATAATGAAACGAACATCAGAGACGTGGCTAATGCAGTCAATCATTCAAATTGACGTCTAGCATGCAAATGCAGCATGTGCAGGAGCATAGCATGTCCGCGTGGCCTAGTGGATAAGGCGTCTGACTTCTAATCAGAAGATCGCCGGTTCGACCCCGGCCGTGGACTATCACTTTTGTGAGGGTTTTGCTTATCCTCTGTGTTGTCCCAAATTGTTCTTGACTATAGTAACGCGAAAGCTTTGCTCAAATGCAAAACTTACCATAGTATATTAAGCATCCTATCTGAACTGTTATTCCTAGTACGCCTCTCTCAGTTGGATGCCACCCCCCCCCCATTTTTGCGTGCTATTTCGTCAGTATGGCATATGTTTCAAGTGTGCGATAAATAGACTAACGCAACAGTTCAGTTAGGATGCGCAATAATAATTGTCCCTGCATGAGATCATGGCGTAGTTCGCGCATGCCGAATCGAATTCCACACGGGATGTTTTCGCCAGGGTTGCTAGATCGGTACTTTTGTCGATGTTATTCTCAGTCTGCATGCCACGATTATGGCGCTAATGTCCGCAACCATCTTGACAATCACACTATCATCAAGGCTTAGCAGTGACGCATGAAAAATTTAACATAATAATGAAAAGACTGGACAAATAATCATTTCGTCGATGTGCTAGCCTGTACTTCATTATTATAATATTATAATTTTTGTTGTGATAAATAAACTCCACGCTGCCATTGTGCAGAATCGTGAAAATGCTACGAATACAGACGATGAAACATAATCGGGTCGATTTTATGGTCAAGTCATAAGCAATTTATGACGCCCAGACTATTCGTGCACTGACCAGGAGGCAGTAGTGGAACAATAAACTGACAGGTGACGGCCGGCGACTGTGCATTTTTATGCGAGAAAGTGCATTTCTCATTCGTCTATTCTCCGAGGAGCGGTCGTCTCTCTCATGTGATAGACAACCGCTCCGAGGGAATTAGACGAATGAGAAATGCATAAAATAACCGTTTTAGAAACGCTACTGTGCATTGGGTATAGCAAGCAGTAATGACCTCATCTACCTAGATGAATGATGAGTGCACATTTACGCAATAATGGCGAGGTAGACAGAAGCGCAGAAATCTATATTTCGTATCGTGTTGAATCTGGGTGTGAGACTAGCATCAATGGAACAATCATAAACTGGCAGTTATTGAACCATTGTAGACTACATATGCGCATAGACAGTCGGCAATTGAAGCGAAAATAATGGAGGCGAAGAGAATTAATTTGCCTATAAAATCATTCAGAGGCGAATATTCACGGTAGCATACATTATATACAGTGGTATCATTTGAACAACAGAACGGCAGACCAGGGCCAAAGACACTGTGTATGTATTAGACATTAAGGTCATAATGATAAATTCAACGGGTTATTATCGCTCAAATGTCCACTGTACGTTTTCATCCATTCGGCGCCACACGAATAACAATAAAGTGACAGGTGACTATGCATAGGGTATACTAGACAAGCGCACAAAGCCGGTAATTACCTCAACCTATGCCTCTGGTTTACCGCATAAGAGTGAAGGTAAATGAAGAGACGCAGAAAAGTTAGAGGGATGAGGTTTGGAAGAGTAATTGTAGACCGGTTCGATTCTCGATCTGGTACAAAGCCAATTTGGTATGCTGCCAGATCGAATGAAAATATGAACAAGTTCAAATAAGTTTCAGCGACGCTTTATTATTTATTTGAACCTACAGATGCAGTCTTCCAGACAATTCTACATCATAAATTCGATTGTAAAACGGTCATTTGGACAAAGTGACCCTGCAGACAACTAACCTCTGATCGGTTAGAACGTCGTTCTAGCTCAAAGCACCAGTCAGTATTTGAAAGCAGTCCCAGAATGACATTGCAGAAACCAAATCAACGAGATGGGCCAATTTTCCGGAAGTTGAATGTTGCAGAATTAGAGAAAGAGCGAAGCGTAGTGCAAATTGGAACAGCAAACGCATTCGATGGAGACATTTCTGGGGGAATCACCCAAAAACTAGGCCAAAAAAGGGGAAGTGCACATTTTTATGTGGGAAACGGCTGTCATAATCACGCTTTGTGCAGAAAACGGTTGTTCGAGCGAGCGCGAAATTGACAATTGCGCCATAGTGATGAATAAAGTGTCGAGAAAACACACCGTTCCATTGTGGATTTGTCTATTTCACAAATGTGGTGCTCAAAATATCGGAGAAACTACTCAGGAGTCGGGATGGACAAGGAATAACTGGGAAGACTCGAGGGACAGCGGCGACAAATCTCCATAGACACTCCACTCACAATGAAATGATGGACGGGCATGCATTTCTATCTCTAGGCTCTCTCAATTTTGCCTTTTCTCTTTCTCGTATAGAATAAGATGGTGATTCGACCAGATTTCTGGCATTCACTCTTTCATAAAAAGTTCATTTGGGGAAAAACAACTATACTTATAGGGCATGTGGAATGTGAATTCGCCTTTGAAGAGACTAGTGTAGCCCTAATGGCAGTTTCGCCGAGATTCATACATCTTATGAGAATATGAGGCCCGCGTGAAAATTCAAGTAGAAATCAAGACGCGATGCCACCTTCAAAATACTAGACTGCTGGGCCACAGGACCTTCTTGTAAAAGGAGGAGTCGGAGAAGTAGTCACCGACTAGAGACCGTGAGCAAGATAGAGAAATGATAGAAAGAAAGAACTTCCTTATGTCTATAAGGAAGTTCTTTCTTTCTATCATTTCGACCGAAAGAAATTGAAGCCTTGATGAAGGGAAGGCTGGCCCTTGTCCACTTTGGGGCACTCTTAGGGAAGAAAAAGTGGGGATTTTGCAAAGGACGCGTGAGGATAGAGTATAGAAGAGAAAAAAATGCGACTTTGAAAGTGTCAACGTTTGAATAGATGACCGAAAGAAATTGAAGCACTGGAGTCCACGTCTAATAACAGAAACGACCGCTTGCCTGAAGGAGAGATAATATAGACCAAAATGACACAAAATTGTTCGGTTTTCTAATAGACGAAAAATTGTGGATAAAGGTGTACTCATTTTTGAACAATTGAGAGAGACACCAGCTCAGAAGAAAGATGCATAAGAATAGAGTTCATACAATAAGATTGACTCTGGAAGGGACCGGAAGGGTCAAGCGGAAGAGGAGGACATGTTTGAATAGAAGAGGACTGCGGGCAACAATAGTAGTCGGGTACATTATCATCATGGGCGAGAGACACAGAGGAATGGAGAGAGTGCGAGACGGTTAGAGCATTCCTTATTTGCCTTAAATTGAGTAGTTGAGCATGGGACTCATTACCTATGTACATGAGCAAATAATGTCGAAAGGGTGATAAATGGGGGAGAAATTGAGGTAAATATGAGAAAAGAGACATGAGATAAGTGTTGTTCTAATGGAACGTCAGTCAACCCGTTCATATTCCTCGTTCGTGCGAAAAGTTCTGTTATTCTACTAGTTCCTACGGTTGGTGGATTGAATATTTTATGGATTATGTTTCAATGCGTTTATTCATCTCAATATATACTGTCGGTGAAACATAACCCAAAAAGTAGTCAAACTGCCAACCATATCTACTAGGGACACCGGAAGGGTCAGTGTTTGCATGAAAGAACGATTGAAGACGAAATCATACTGGAACGAGAGTCAATTTCTCCTCAACATTCTCTCATAGAGCCTTACTTTCTCAGAAATAAGAGACAACCGCGAAAGAGAGGGGAATGACAGCAAAATGACTGACTTCGAGACCGGAAGGGTTGGAATTCCGAGCCATCCAAAGGGAGAATCAGGTTTCAGAGGTCGCACGTTCGTTCGAAGAGAGTGGTCACTACTATAGATGAGCAAACATTACGGGCAGGTTTTTTGCAACGCGAATCAACACCGAGGGTTTATCTCCCACGCTATAGTACGAGAACGGATTTGGAAGTGGAGGGTTGATTATTGTGCAATTTGGCCTGTTCCCACGATAGTAGTTCCTTCTGCGAATCTGTACTACGAGTTCGAAATAGGGAATTGAGGCTGAGTCCCAAATGTTTTTGCGGGTCAAAATTCTCAAGCGATGTGGCACCCACTGAACGGTTGTTTTCAATGAGTCGATATAAGGGATCCTAACTGAGCAGTTGCTCTAGTCTATTTATCTCACAGCTGAAACATATTCCGTAACGACGAAATAGCACGGAAAAATGAGAGACCAAGGTGGCATCCAGGCATAGCTCAAAAAGTCATGTGGGGAGGATCGAGCGGGGTTGGGTACAAAAAAATTTCAGGGTCAATGCGGGGTTGGGTACAAGTATTAATTAGTCGTTTTTTTATTGTAAAAAATTGTTGTACGATAAAGGATTTGATATTACGTTAATTGCGCGAGCGAACACGAAATGACCCACCGAACTCTCAATCGGACAACACGGTAAGAGAAGTGAACTTCGCAGAACAAACTCACTTTGAACGATTTCGCCTACCTTTTCACGTGTGTTTGTGCATTCTTTTAAATATAAAACATTTACACGCATAAATTCAATGGATGCACTCAGCTGACAACGAAACTATTGAAACTGCTATCGCATACTGACTATTTTTCCAGGAATATTTGCAAAAATTGTTGTTGTGCAGTTATTTGGTCAATATATAGCTTCATAAATCGTAAATTATTTTTTAAAATAAATAAAAGCTGAAACAGAAGCAAAATAATACGTAATAACCGAAAATGAAAACCCGCATTGCGACCCGCATTGGCCATTTCGGTGAAATTTCTAAAAATCATTTCTTGCTTCATAGGCAATATTTCTTTGCATTTGACATTTCATAAGAAATGCCCCATCGGTTTGCATCTTACATTTCAAAGAATTAACATATCGCTCAGTATTCGCTGATCTATTGGCAAAATTCTGCCCGCATTGGCCATTTTACGTTGATTGCGCGAGCGAACAAGAAATGACCCACTGAACTCGAAATTGAACGTGACGGTAGTGAAGATGCATTTCACGGATGAAATTTATTTTCGTTGATCTCGTTTACCTTTTCACGTGTGTTTGTCCATTCTTTCACTTTTCTGCACAAGACAATATTTTTCTGTTCAGCACTCGGAGCGGGGTTGGGTACAGGGTCAAAACGGGGTTGGGTATGCGGTTTCTCACATGGTATTTGAACTATGCATCCAGGTGTGAGACGCGTACTAGGAATAATAGTTCAGATAGGATCCATAATAGTACGAGTTGAGATTGAGAAAGATACCCAACTCCCGTGAATTTCTACGAATTATGCGTTTATGTTCGAAAATATTCACAGAGAATCCTGTAGAGTCCAGTTTGTCTTTGCCGAAAACCGATAAGTTTCAAGGTGTGTATTTTTGAGTGATAGAGATCAAAAATGTTTACGTTGCAGTTGTTGCAGCATTATTTAGAGAGGGAATGAATAAAGACGGTGATATGACCTTGCTGTTGGATGAATTACGCTAAAATCTGGGGCACGAAAACTCGAGAAGTCCTAAATGACAAGTAAGTAATTCAAGCACCAGCTGATGCCATTATTACCCTCGTACATGTGTACTTAGTGAAGTGACAACTGGGTCAGCGCTTTAAATTGAAGTTGGAAATGGTAACTAATCAGACACCTCGAAGGAAGAAGTTCGAGGTCAATGCTGTTTGCTCTACTTATGATGACATAATCGGTGGGCCATGGGTCAACTACACGATATGGCGCAATTATTATACGACAATGAAGGAAACAATGACAGATTCCAGCCAGATTGGAAATTTGCTTCATAGTTTGGAAATAAACATTTGCGCAATGAAGTAAAGGAATATAATACTCAAGAAACGACGGGATACGCGTCAGATTAGAGGCCAATGAGACACATTTTTCAGCCGTCGCCGAGTTGTGAGCCGTGAGAAGAAAAGGAGAGTTCACGGCCAAGGTAACACGAGAGAGTGAGAGATCTCGCGAGTAGGTTACTCTGTCGGTTCCCAGTTACTCTAATAGGGGAACGTTATTTCAGAGCATCTTTATGCTATTCCTCTGTCCGAATCTGTCGCCTGTTATTATATTATAGAATTGTATGACCTCCACTCGGATGAAGTACAAAAACGTCATGGAAATTTGCTCTATAAGCGGGAAATGGACATATCCGCCATTGAAACACAACTGAAATTTTCACTATTATGGCTTAATTGTCCATGGCTTTCGAATTTTTCACCCATCCACCCACCTTTATTCCGTATCAGAGATACGAAGAGTAAAATTTTTGAACTGCGACACTATGGTTGGCAGTTTGACTAGATTTTCGGATATGTTTCACCGCGGTTACATATATTGAATTTATAAGAGCTGTGAAACATATCCGAAAACCTAGTCAAACTGCCAACCTTATGCGACACACAAGCCAAGAAATTAGAGATGTTGTGTACACGTACACGAGATTAGTGAAAGTACAAGAGAGGATTGAAATTCAACATTCAACACAGCAAATTCGCATTTGCTTGAAAGAAGAGGACACGAGGGCAGTTTGAGGGTGGGACAGGATACGCTAATGGATGTGAAATCGTATAAGAGCCGAGATCATTCTATGACCCAGCAAAATCAGATTATGGCTGAATTTTAGGGGCATGAGCTGGAAACGCACTACCACAACTCGAATTGACAGTTATAGATCATTAAAACGAATTAGTCATGCGACAACTTAGAATAGCTCTAACAGGTGCTTTGGCAAAATAACCATGGCCACAACCAAAATAGATTGCTGTGAAATAAATTATTTAGTTTCACCCGATCTAATTGCTCTAAATTCTGGAAGTACCCCCTCGGTGAATAAATGCAAAGATTGAAACGTGTTTTTGAGTAGACAAATAACGAAAGGGATGATCAACCCTTTGATGACCGCTTGTTCATATAGTACATACACACAAATTAGTCCTCAGGGCAGCTTCTCTAGTAGTTCCCCTCAGGGTACAGACGAGAGACCATGAGATTATAAGAGACGGTAGAGAAGTCAGAGGGGTGTGAGAGAGCACGATAAGAGGAAACAGTACAGAGAACTCAGAGCGCGCGTTCGTGAACAGATTGTTTGCCCTGTATTGAAGTGTGTGGAATCACTCGCACGGTCCCTCTGCGTCTCTGACCACCCTGAGCTCTCTCAATATCCGTTCTCTCTCGAGTTGTCTGACTATATGTCTCCAACTGGGGCTATTACTTATCGGATTATTATCGGTATCCAAGGGGATAAGGGATACGATGAGACCAGGCATAATCATCAGGGGTTCTAAAACGGTAAATTTATCTTCATTTTTTCTCCGCCGCGCGGTCGTCTATCATGTAGCGAGACAAATGCGCTACGGAGAAGAATAACGAAAAATTTACCGTTTTAGAACCCCTAATAATAATCAAATCTGTACACAAGCGGTCGCTTGATTCCGCATATCAATTATCATGAAACCTTCGTTTATCCAGTGCGATTTCGAGAACAGCGATACAGAGAAGAGTATGATGTAGGGTGTCGCAAATGTGACGTTATTGACAACCGTTCATTTCAAGCCGTCAAATTTCATTCCTAGTGGTTGTTTTTACACTTCCCAAGGACGACAACTCGGAGTGGAATTAGACAGCTAGAAATGGGCGGCTGTCAATATGGTTCCATTAGCGACACCTTAGTATGATGTCATTCATCTTATAATGCCGGACAAGTACATATTAGGATGCTAAACTGGAACTCACCACAATACAAATGGCGATGATGTGATTGGAAAATGATCCCATATTTAACGGAGTATGTGCCAGAAACAATTTCGCCCGTACTGAGTCGTACAGGCTTCTTGAGACTGTTTCATTAATTCAATTATTGCATAATATATGTTGTTTCGGTAATTTCGGCCATCTAAAGCAATTCGCATTTGCTTGGTTCCTTTTGATTCCACAGTACCTACAACAACCTACAGTAACCTACAATACACTAGAGTCCGTGTGTCAGCAGATGTTCCCATGAAATTATCATTTATCAGCTGTCGCTTTCAATCGATAATTGCGTTTGGGGAAGCAAATACGGGGAAATTTGGGCCAAATGTACTAGAAAAACTGACCGCATCTTCCAGCGAACCGATCAGCTCCGAGGACATTTGAACGCGTGAAGTGATTTGGGAGAATGAGGAATGAAATGTCACGTCCGTCCTGTTTAAAGATCAAATGCAAATCTTCGAAACCTGATCGTCTCAAAAAGTGGTGCGCAAGTGCGACAAAGTACAACCAAATCAGTGCAATCTACATTATCCTGTTTGAGTCTCGCTAAAGCATAGGGATTGCGTTATGGGACGTTATTGACAGCCGTCTATTTTCATTCCCAGCGCTCGTCTCTGCGAAGTGAGAAAAAGACTATCAAATCCTTTCAAATCTTTATCTCCAGGATCAGGGGGATGATCTATGTGGGCATGGTCGATTAGGGACTTTAATTTAGGAGTTACACACTGGCGTTCCATGCCGTGTATCCTTCCCCAGGATCTTTTGTTACCAGTAGCCGTCCACAAAGGGATGAAGCCTCGTTTTGACAAGGGCGATGGTCCATCCCGGACTAATCGTGATACTTTCGTCTTTCTCAAAGGGAAGCAATGTCTCAGCGAGAACTAGGTGAGTAGAAGCGATCATTTGGGCCCACAGGCATGTCCCCAACCACTATTCTCATTCAATTGATGGAGCAGAGCAAGTCTCACTCTGACTATGGAAGGTCTCAATCAATGCACGTCCCAACAATTTGTGTGATCCTCATCGGATTCACACAAATCTCTCTCAGTTCTTCCCTTTCAATCAGTATACGAAATTGTTCCTTTGTCGTTACAGCCGCCGTATCAACTTCCAGAGAGTCTTTGCCGGCAACTGAACAATTTTTAAGTAAAAGCCACCAGAAATCTAACATCGCCAAAATGCATCGCCGTAGTTAGTTTCTATGAGCGGATTATTAAACTGCTGACTGTGAAAATGATAACTGAGATCTGAAAAAAATCAGATTTGAGAACGAAATAAACAAAATACGCTTTCGAACTCACCGACGTCACCTGTGAGTTCGAAAACTTCAAATATTGCAAGGCTTCTGTGAATTCCAAATTTGAGTGGATGTCCGGTGGTTAATAAGTGCTTGAAGATTTGTTCTTCACTTAGTTGGTCTCCACTACAGTAAATGTGGAGTTTAGTCGCTCCTCTGACTGCGAAGTCAATAATGTGAACATGTTCCGGCGTTACGGTTCCCAAGATGTAAACTGTGACACTCGAAGAGGTTCTGGTTATGAAGTCGGTACAACTCTGCAAATCTGCCAATGCGTAGCCTTTGTCGTAGAAGAATATGTTGACGATTTGAGTGTGTCGAGTGATGTGAACGGCGGCTTTGCACTTGGATGAATCTTCTTTGAAGAACAGTTCGATCTTAGTCTCTCTACCATAAAGAGACTTGGCCTCACGATCAATTAGACGATGAAGTGTCATGTGTGCCGCACGCAAGACATTTAGTTCGTGTGGTGGGAGGTATGAGAAAATTCTCATTAAAGAATTAGTCTTAAGGTGGACGAGCATCATCGCACAAAAGGCAAAGGTAATTGAGATTACCTTCACAAGAATCAGTTGTATAATGGGCGTGCACATGAAGGAATGACATGCATGACCTGTTCCGAGCATTACGCCCGAATCAATAGGCTGTGTCAACGAGCAGCGCGAAGGTTAACATGGGATACGCTGATTTAGTTTCGCTTTGCTCACACTCGCACATCTATTTTTGTGATCTCCGCTTCGATTGGGAGTTGAAAGTCGGCAGATCCACCAAAAATATCGCAGAAACTAATCTTTCGAAAAATCGATATTTTCGACAGAATTTAAAAATCGAAAGATAAAATCGACAGAACTAAAAAATCGATATTTTCAAAATAGCCCAAATGATATATCATTCGAAAGCGCATAAAAAGTTGATCGAAACGCACCCATTTTTAACCTCTGAAAAAATTCCTTGCCAATAAAAATGGCAAAAAACTGTTTTTTGGGCAAAATTGGTGCATTCCTTTACGTTATACCTCCTTTACACGGTCAGATGAGGGCATACTCCAACTAGCAAAATTTATTGGTTGGATGTCCCCTATAATATATGCACACAAAATGGATGATCCGAGACAATAAATTTTTCCGATTTTTTAGAGGCCTGATCAGTCTTTCAACCGACAAAAAACTGATCAAGTTCTGATTTGCCTATATTTCCAAATTTAAAATCTCAACTAAAACTAATATTCCTAACGTGAGCAGCTCGTCTTCACTATTAATTTAATACTCTAAAGTAGTAGTTTAAGATCAAAACTGTCCGAGATACGTAGCGTTTGTCGAGATTTAGTCGGTTTCGACAAAGCCGACAAAAAAGTCCGACAAAAGTACCATAACTTTGCACAGTCCCATTGCGGATTAGCTTAAGGGTTTCATAAAAATGGTCCGACTATTGATAATTTGTTCATAATGAAGTGTCATCTACTTTTGTCGTTTTTTGTCGGTTGAAAGCCTGGCCTAGATCTTCACATTAGACAAAAATAGCTTTTTTGGGGACCGTAAGATGGCCATCTTATGGCTAAATGGCCCCAATAGGCATAGCCAACACCGTAACAATATAGCTCCATTATCGTGTCCTCAGAAGAGAATTCAAATAAGACATATTATTCTCGTTTATGAAGAGGTTATTTTCACTCTCCTACGACACTGCCCACCTGTACCTATGTGCCGTGTTGATGTGTTGCGCACGCGGTCGCGTCATGGCTTTTTTCCTCTTCACAAACGAGTTGGCGCTCCCTCTCC
The DNA here is from genome assembly GCA_014805445.1 of Diplogasteroides magnus. Classification (NCBI taxonomy): domain Eukaryota; kingdom Metazoa; phylum Nematoda; class Chromadorea; order Rhabditida; family Diplogasteroididae; genus Diplogasteroides; species Diplogasteroides magnus. The sequence goes on along the minus strand of JACMIF010000534.1, from coordinate 9,162 downwards.
TCTACTTCGCTGTTGCCTCTCTAATTCCTTATTGTTATTGTGTGCGTTTTCTTTTTTATTGCTGCTTTCTTCGCATGATTCATCGTGCTCGGATGCCAACAGTGGTGGATTTGTAGGGTTTCAAATTCAGTAGTAAAGTGCATTTCTCATTCGTCTAAGTTATATGACGATCAAGCAACAAAATTAAAATTTTAGCAATAATATATAATTTTCATTTGAGCGTTTTTACATCCTTATACTAAATCAATTATTCATAGTTCAGGTCATGATGATATGCCAACTGTACGGCCGTTTCGCAAAGTTCTGTCTTGGGGAATATCAAATGTGTCTCACCTGCCTGAGGAAGAACAGGAATCGCCAGTTCTTCTATCTCTTCCTTGGCGTTTTGGTAGGTTTTAGGGCATAGTAGGGTTTGCAGATAGTGTACGAAATCAGTTATGTTTCACGGATGATATATAACTTATATTTATAGAGTCAGTGAAACATAACTGATTTCGTACACCAACTGCCAACCCTAGGGCATAGCATGCTTACCGGCCACCCACCAAGCGTGTTGGTATGACGTCAACACCGGGGCCAAACGCTCCCCATCCGAGGATAGCCTGGACGTTTAGCAAACGGTCCACGCGAATCTAACTTACCATTCCCCATGGAACACGAATCAATAATTGTCTCTTCGTGTCGAGCGAATAAGGAGCCCAATGTGGGCCAGGTGACCACCAAGAAGAACTGCCGTCCGTATTTGACTTTTGACATACTTACTTCTCAATTCTATCTGTGTTGTGCCTGAATTGTCGTTGCCTCTTAAAGGAGCCACAAAGGGAGATTTATTTGCATGAACTTTTGGGTATCAGTCTCTCCAATTCCCCCACTGTCTCGTTGTTAGAGTAGACCGCTCTGACCACGAGAAAGTTGGGGAATGGAGAGAAGTGAACCCGAAAGGGCATCTCCCTTTGTGGCTTCTTTAATGGGCAAAGTAGAGAGTGCGAAGATTAAGATTAAGAAAACCTTGGTTGTAATCAAAGTTTTTCGAACGAGAGCTGGCTGAAATGGAATAGCTATGCACAAAAGCGGAATATCGTTTTTCTCCCTTCCATTCATTGTTCGAGTACCGTTTTCTCTGTCTATTAATTGTTTCTCTCGCACAAGTGGAGACCATTCCTGGAAGGCGGAGTAAGAATCATGGTCAGGGAATAGGGTTCTCTTATCAGAGCAGTTATTGAGAGCCGGTAAAATTTGCATCATTTCTATCTCTGCGTCTATACTCGCCCGGTCGTGTTCTCGGGTCAAATCCACCACTAGACATGACGGCTGTCAATAACTGCTCTGATAAGAGAACCCTATTAGGGAACGACTTATGGACCGGTTCTCGTTAGTGCGCACAGGTGAATCATTCTCTCTCTGGCTCATCATAGACGATCTGTCCAATGAGAGAACAGACAAAAAACAGTCCATACGTAGTCCCATAATCATGGTTGATTATCGAGCGAAAAGTATAATTTGATTGAAATCGAGTATCGATTATTTTTCAACACTCCTGCAAAGTTACATAAACGAGATACTGTTTTCTTCACTCTCAGCAGAAGGAAAAACGAGATCTCTTTCTAAATTTGTAATAGTGACGGGAGTAGCACGCACACTCTCAGATGCGAGGTGTGGTAAATACAAGTGTTTCTAAATCGGGAGTAGAGTGCATTCGTTTGTTGTCTGTTTCCCGAGGAGCGGTTGTCTCATTCATGCAATAGACAACCGCTCCTCTTGAAACAGACAACAGACGAATGTACTCTACTCCCGATTTAGAAACCCTAGTAAATACGTAGACCACATACAATCTCACTACGGTTGGCTGTTTGTATGCGATTCAGTTATATTTCACTGCTCCTATGCCTCGAAAGCTCAGGGTTTCGTGAAACATAACCAATGACTCATACCAACTAGGGGTCCAGAAACGGTAAATGTGTGGTCATTCTTCTCCACCGCGCTGTTGTCTATGAGGGAATAAGATAACAGCGCGGCGGAGAAGAATGACGACACATTTACCTTTTTTTGAACTCCTAATATCAACTGCCATCTCTAAGCCACGCGTACACTTCGCTTCATTTTTAGGCAGCTGGCTGCATCGCGCTCACGTCCCACTACACTTCAAACTACCGCTCTGATGGCTCAACGAAGTCGTTCATCATCATGGCGCTCATCTCAATCGCTGTGTACGCCGTCTTCCCAATCATCTGGATTTACGTCGTGCTGATCAGCAGATGCATCACGGCCATGGTATTTCCTAGGGTGTCGTAAATGGGACTATATTGACAGCCGTCATGACTAGTGGTGTATTCGAGCCGAAAACACGACCGGACGATTATAGACGCAGACAAGGAAATGATGCACTTTTGGATCGGCTGTCAATATAATCCCATTTACGACACCTTAGTATTTCCGCCATCATTTAGTTAAATCCGATGACAACTAGCCGATGACTAGATGACAATCATGTTAGCAAATATATACAACCGGGGTAATGCAAGACGACTCGTTGCGGAGTAGTCAACATATGGAGCATGTAGACGTTGTGATTGCAGTTTTATAAATGCATGATAATCAGAGATCATAGCAAGTTGCCATAACCAAACGCCGATCATGTGAGGATCCGCAGGATTAACTACACACAGAAAAATACTACCGCTGGACGGTAGTTTCCAATTCAAAACTACCATCCAGAGCGGTAGGATTACTGCCGATTTGTTGTTAGAACGGTAGTATTTTTTTTCTGTGTGTAGATTCCCTTCCAGCGGTACCTAATTTTAACTGCCCATCCCGCACAGGATCGGCAGTTATTTTTCAGCGACCTTGTGCAGAGATCGCATATATTTCAGGTGCATTGCCATTCCGCTGCCAAGCACCACAATAATCCCGATCGTTGCACCGACCTTCATATTGAGATGCAAGTGTGCAAGAATTGCAAGCAGACGAGGATCCCCGTGAATAAAAAGAAGAACAAGAGTGAGATTGTGAGTTATTCACAAGGCCGATAATTTGCAGGGGTTCTAAATCGGTTAATTTGTCCGTTAAAATGAAACCGCGCACCGGGGAGGAATGACGAAAAAGTGATCGATTTACAACCACTAATACGGACATCTATTATATAATATAACATATTGATACTAGGGGTTCAAAAACGGTAAATTTGTCGTCATTCTTCTCCAGAGTGCGGTTGTCTGACTCCACGATAGACGACCACGCGGCGGAGAAGAATGACGACCAATTTACCGTTTTTGAACCACTAATTGATACAGGTGAACTTCCTCGTGATATTCCTCTTCGGCATCCAGTGCTTCTTGGTGGTGTCCCCGATCAAAGTGATCGAGCGACTGGAGAAGATACAGAATGTCAAGGAGCTTTTCTCCCATAGAGAGACGATCACCTCCTGTATCCAGTCCGCCGGCTGGTCTATCTTATGCATTGTGTGTGTTGTGTACATCGCCTATGCGATCTGTTGCCACAACCGCAAAATGGCACAGCCGCGCCCGCCAGAATTAGAGACCTGCCAATCGTCCCGAGCCGATAGCCGAATGAAATGATGATGGGCGGAAACTAGGGTGTCGCATTTGGAAATAAAGCGCACCGTAATGGTCTGTTCACTCTTACCGATCGGTTGTCTATGATGAACAAGAGAGAATGAGTCACAAATGCGGAGAGGCAGAAAAGTTGTACTATATTCCCAAATGCGACACCCTAGCGGAAACGGCATAAGACGACCGTTTCATTCTTTGAATCACCTAAGGCTCACCAAAGGAAAAACAAAGGCTATGTCTTCTTTTCACGCAATTTTATATTTTTGGTCATGAAATAAATAACTTTGCTTCATCAGGATGCAGTGTTCTAAAATATCATAAAGCAACTAAACAATGTATGTAAAAAATTTTTAAAAAGACAAAAAAGGAGAGAAAGGTTAGCTGTAGTGCCTCCACAAATTATCTGCCTTCTTTTTTTTCATCATTACAAATAATACATCCCTAGAACTCGGGGCTGCCGCGGAAAAGAAGTTGGAATAGAAAAAAATTCCCATCGCAGGTGCGAATCCCGCCGGATACAAACGTCTTTTGCACCATGATTCAGACACTTTCAGAAAACGAATATGCTTGTCTCGACTCCCACAATCGATTTCCGTTGAGAAAACAAGGCGTCATTCCAAGTCATATTTTTCTCGATAATGTCGATTTTTGGGTGTTTCATGGTCAAAAAGTGTTGACCATTAAACACATCTTTGTACCGGGCGGCATGCGAACCTGCGATCTGTTAGCACAAGATACTCTCGAGCATAGCGAGCTAATTCAAATATATATTTGCAATGAAACGTAACCTATAAAGAGTTGCTAACCATAGTTGCCACTGCATGATTTTACATAAGCGAAAGATGTATTTATTATAGCATAGGCCACCGTTTTATATACGACGATATTATGAAAGAGCCTCGCCCGTCCAAGCGAGACTAATTTTAACAGCTAAACGAGTGCATTCAATAATGCATGTCTCATCTGTTTCACGGCGATTTTGGCATTTGTTGATGGACGAAATTTAATTTATAAATCAATAAAGGATCAAAAGATCAAGCAATTTCTTCTTCTGCTGCTCTTATTCTTCTTCCACTTCTGGAGGCTCTCTTGTGGCTTGTTTTTTTGCACTTCCCGCACTGCGCACTCATCGATAACGTCTCCGTTGGATTTGATGATGACGAGACTGGGTATGCCCTCGATTTGGTATTTTGCCTTCAGCTCCTATAAATTAATATGTTTAAGAAATTCATGTCAATTTTAAAATTTAAATATTTTTTAAAGATAACATATTTTGAAAAAAAGAAGATTATTTTGGTAAAAAAATATACTCAACTTGATTGTCTTATCCTCAAACGAAAGGTAGTACCACTCTCCCTGATCGTCCCTTAGGTACTCCCTAAACGTCTCTTCCGAAATATCGCTCGAGCAGAACACCACTTCGAAGTCGCCTTTGAGAGCAGAGTAGAATTTCTACAACTGAGCCCGTTTGCAAAGTGTATACCAGGGGTTCAAAAACGGTAAATTTGCCGTCATTCTTCTCCGCCGCGCGGTCGTCTGTCATGGAGTGAGACAACCGCGCTCTGGAGAAGAATGACGACAAATTTACGGTTTTAGAACCCCTAGTGTATACGAGTTTCAAACCAACTGTGTCAGGCTGGGTTTCTAAATCGCAGTAAAGTGCATTTCGTGTTCGTCGAAATCCAGCAGGTGTTTATAAGCTGCGAGGGGACACGAATGAGAAATGCACTTTGCTGCCGATTTAGAAACACACGTTCGTTATCTCTCTGTGTGTGTATGAAGCTCACCGTGAGCAGTGGGGCGAATGCTCTGCATGGAGGACACCAGTGACCAGAGAAGTAGAGGCCAACAACCTTTAAGAAGGAGTAGGGGTCTTCACGGTCTTTAGGGGAAGTTACGAAAACTCACCTTGTCCTTGAGGACTCGGCTGTTGTATTCAGTATCTCCACTACCATTCTTGAACAGCTTCTTGCCCGCGAGAAGTTCGGCCATCGCAGCTAAACACAACGAAAGTAGTTTTTGAGAGTAATGGTGGATGGAAGCAACAGAAATGGCCATTTCGTAGCAAAATTCCCCCCACAGCAAAATAGGCAAAATTGTAGGGTATCGCAATCGGGCAATGTTTTGTCTGTGTGCACTAGTGATGCATTCTCCCTCGCTCATCATAGACAACCGGACGGCAAGAGTGGACAGTAGGGGTGGCAGAATGATCGAGAGAGTCCATTCCGTCTCTTTGTGCTCTTCATCGTGCGCTCATCCCTTTGCATCGGACACGACCGCACGATGGAGAGCATAGAGAGACGGAATGCACTCTCTCGATCATTCTGCCGCCCCTAGTGGACAGGCAACTATGGCACGCATTATTCCCGAACGCGAAACCCTATAAATGTGTCGTCATTCTTCTCAGGGGCGCTATTATCTCTCTCTGATAGACAACAGCACTGCGGAGAAGAATGACGACAAAGTTTGCAATTTAGAACCTTACACTACAATCGCATCGCTCGGTCGCTTTTTGCCAAATGCGGGCCGAAAAAATGAAGCTTGATAATGAACATAAGAATGAATGAAGAATTTCACAAGGGACATTTTTTCGTTTTTTTTTAAATTACTTTTGCAACTAATTTTAATTTTTGTACCTCTCTCTGCCCTTGTGCGAGCGGTTGTATATATAATTGATCAGATGATTGCAATCCAGAAAGATGCATCACATTCCAAGAGTCAACCCCTTGTCAAAACTAAGGCATATCCCATCGCTTTGAAGAGGAATCAAATTTTCCGTTCTTCCAGTAATAACAAAAACAGGCGCAATTAGAATATTCTTGCCACAATACTAGTTTTCCCGTGGCCTTTCTACAAGAAGTTCAATTCCTCGCAGGGCGGAACCTCACAGAAAATTTCGCGATTGAAAAATATAGCTCAAATATATAGAACACGCCTAACACAACGCAATTCAATGTGACGATTCTAATCAATTTGTTGTCATGTGATGACAAATGACAGGTTGTCAATCCACGTCAAACAAGATTACGATTTTGGTGTAAAAATCCGTCCTCGCAATGATTTTTTGACCTCGTCGAGTGGAACCGAACAGAATACGGGTCGAGGGGATGGGGTCACCTTAAAGGAGCCGTAAAGGGAGATTGTTTTGAATGCACTTTCGGGATCACTTCTCTCCATTTCCCCCACTTTCTCTTCGTCAGAGCGGTCTACTCTGACAACGAGACAGTGGGGGGAATGGAGAGAAATGAACCCGAAAGTTCATGCAAAACAATCTCCCTTTGTGGCTCCTTTAAACGATGATCACTATTTTTCTGTTTCCAATCTCGCAATGTTCGGCGATCTTGAGAGGGCGTTAAGAAACAGGTACTGACAAACAATGCAGAAAGGAGAATAATGGCGGTCGGCAAACATCAACAGTCACTTTCAATTACTGGTACACACAGAAAAATAACTGCCACTCCGGCGGGTAATCGGCAGAAATACTACCGCTGGGGGTAGTTTTCAATTTGAAACTACCGCTGAGCGGTAGTATTACTGCCGATACCCCGCCAGAGCGGCAGTTATTTTTCTGTGTGTAGCAGTCGACAATGATATGTGGATGTGGATCGAATAGAAAAGGGGATTGCCTTCATTTCATTTCTATTCGTCCAAGTTCATTCAGAGCGGTCGTCTCTGGGAAATGAGAGACGACCGCTTAGAGCGAACTTATGCGGCTAAAATGAACGGCTGTCAATAACGTTCCATAATGCGATCCGTAATCTTGATCCCTGACTGGGTTGGCAGAGTGACTAAAATAGTATTAGGTTGTGAAGAAAGTCTTTGTACATTTTGTTATTCCGATACAGAAAAATCTCAGTGAACATGAACAACCTTTCTTTTTCAACCCATATAGACAAAACTACAACTTAAGCTAAAGAAAAAATCAACGTTCTTTTCAAAGCATTTAGATCTACCTCTCCCACTCTTCTTTCTAACAATGGACGGCCAGTTGATTTTTTGGCGACATGTCTAGTACGCCCCTTACTCGATTCTTCACCGCAACTGATTTTCTTCTGGCAGATATCATGTATCACAACGGAACTGTTACTCAGAATCACATTTTCCTATAAGAAGACTGCGTGCTAAATCACGTCTTTTGCTCAGAGAAACGACGAAATAGCACGCAAAATAAGAGAGGCACAGTCGGTCAAAAAACGAAACGAGCATACTGGGTATAACAGTTCTATTAGGACGCATAATATCTGTTTCATAAATTATTATGCCGCGTGTCTGTATGTGTGTACGCCTGTACATCATTACGAATTCGCGCCGCGCCGTTTTGACTGGTATTCATTAGGGGTTCAAAAACGGTAAATTTGTCGCCATTCTTCTCCGGAGCGCGGTTGTCTCAGTCCATGATAGAAGACCGCGCGGCGGAGAAGAATGACGATTGACGACAAATTTACCGTTTTTGAACCCCTGGTATTCATAGAGTAAATGGCAATCTCACTTCATTGATAACCGGCTGTGTCGGAATTCCATCGTTTCAAAGCCTTTAGAATATGTTGTTACATTGTAAATTTCAGAGATTGTCTTTCGCACTTTCATAGGAGCGTTTAGTAGATAAAGGTCATTCAGTCTCATTCGCTCAGTCTGTTATACAATGGATTCCCAAGCACATGACCCTTTATTGTTATTCGTTGTTCACAGCCATTCACAATGAGTTCAATTGAGTTGACTTGCATATAGAAAAAAAAATACCGTTCCGGCAGGGAATCGGCAGTAACATTGCCACTAAGAGGTAGTTCAATAGGGTTTCTAAATCGGGAGTGGAGTGCATTCGTCTGTTGTCTGATTCCCGAGTAGCGGTTGTCTCATTCATGCAACAGACGACCACTACTCGATATTCAGACAGCAGACGAATGCACTCTACTCCCGATTTAGAAAACCTATAGTTCAACTACCACCGATCTGTAGTATTGCTGCGGAATCCCCGCCGTAACGGGGGCTATTTTTCCGTGGGTGAAAGGAGCAGAACATTGAACCGAATATTGAAAGCGTAGTTTTCTGCTTTGCTGCACCTCTCTTTGTTGCTTTCATGCGAACAAATGTCCTCGACTCCCCTGTTTATGCTATATTTGTACGAAACATCAATCAAAACATCTCTCTCATTTCTCTTCAGCCATTCTTTTATCACCTCTATGTTATCTCTATGACCACATAAGGAACGTATCGACAAGGAATCAATCCCCTTCCAATTTTCTTGTAATGGCTAACTAGAGCGATGAATTGTGATCAAATATTTTTGACGATTCAAAGAATACCCTTTATCCGAAGAGTGTTTGATCTATACGGAAAATATCATTTCATAAGTCTGAAGCCACCCTCACACAACTATTCTATTCACATTCTCATTGAATCATCGCCCGACCCAGAAAGGCAGAGATGTGTCTATAAAAGTATAAAGGTAAAAAGGTAAAGGTAGACCCGTGTCTCTAGGCTCATTCGTCCTGTGGGCACATATCTGCTAAGGCCAGACTTGATTGGGAGATTTAAGCCTGGCGGTCCCACTCGTTTCTCCAGGCCGATACCTTACAGCGATTCAACGCTACCA
>JACMIF010000533.1:0-37104 GCA_014805445.1 Diplogasteroides magnus | reverse complement strand
AGGGTACCTACAAATATTTTGCATAGAAGCTACCTTCAATTTTAAGGAAGATAGGATAAGAAAAAGTGAGTGCACAAAGACTTATGGAACACCCTAATAGAAAGAAGTGAGGAAATACTTGAAAATGGGCAGAACACACTAAAATACGCACAGTTACGTGCTAATTTGCTGGACATTCTCAAACTTGAAAAGCATAAGAAGACAAGACATAGAGCGTGAATGGAATTCTTTTGAAGGAATGGGCACATCATCAGTGAAAGAATGGTCACTGGACCCATGATGATGCCTTTCTGGAGTAAGATAAATCCAATGAATTTCTATTATCAACCGTGGACTACTTTACAGTATCGTTTGTTGCTGAACATTGTTTGCTGATATTGGCTGGCCAAAACATAAACGTTCCCAGGCATGAATAGGAATAGGAAGGACGAAATTCGCAGAAGTGTGGGTTATTAATCATAATATGCAGCTGTAGAATGAGCACAGTCAATTGAATCAAGTGCGTTTCTCTCTTCTCTCAACCACTCATAAGCCTCATTAGGCAAAGCATCGGAATGAGAATGGGAGTATTCCCTCCATTGGGAGAGGAGACTGAAGGGACTCTACTTTGGACAGCCACTCTTAATGATGAGAGAAAACCACTTTGGAGAGAAGAATGACTGCGAAGTGAAGCCGTAACAGTCAATATTCAGAGGGAATAAAACGGCTAAATGCCATATCAAACATCAACGGATGTAGCAAATAACATGTTTTGCGAAGGTGGAAACCGCACAAGGAGGAAATTATGGCGTTTTCACCCATGAAAGAAGCTTGCAAGTACGGCTTCAGAGCACAAACAATAAGTCTTCCCCAATGAGGTTTGTGCGATTACAGTGATTGGGGCGGTTGTAGAAGCTTCACATCGCATTTGTGGGGTAAATACAAAAGCGCCGTGGAAATTTGCGCAAAAATTGTAATGTGGACAGTCCTAATTATTATGGCTGCGCATGCGTAGAATTCAACATTATGGCCCAAAATTCCATGGCACACTAGCCTTACACCCCACAAAGGGCCATAAATAGAATTCCACATTGCGAAGGGTGTCATAAGTACGAGAAAGACTATTTTGTTGCGTGAGAAACATTCATTCCTGCAGCCTTCCAATATTTTCCGTCATTCTCCCAAGCCTCCGATGCCCAGAAACCGACATTTTCACACGAATGTGCATGTCGTGGAGGAATTTAGTGAGAGAAGGCGGAGGAAGAAGTATCTTATATGGTTATTTGTAAATCCTAAGGCGCTGTTGATCTATAAATACTAGGGTGGACAAAGGAAGCATTTTCGCTTTCTTAAGCAGGTCGAGCGGTCATTCGTTAGGGAAGTCTTCCCTAACGAATCATTCTTAGGGAAGACTTCCTTTAGACCGGCCTTCCAGTCAAGAATGAAGGGAATATTTTAGGGAAGACTTCCCTAACGAATCATTCTTAGGGAAGACTTCCTTTAGACCGGTCTAGTCGGCCAGGAATGAAGGAAGTCTTCCTTACGTGCTTCCTTTGTCCACCCTAATAAATACGGAAACCAGCTCAAAAATGAAATTTAGCTAAATGAGTCAAGTTCGGCAGTGAATTGACTAAGGCAGCTACTGAATCTCTTCAAGATGTCGTTTCGATTGGCCGAGATGAGAGAGAGAATAGAAGAGAAGGCAAGACGGGGAACGACACTTGACTACGAAAATGGGAGAAGAGAAGGGAATGGAAAGGAATGGTGGACTTGTCAATTAGCCATTCGTGAGCACTTCCTTTCGTGCTGTTGAAGGAGGAAAAGGAAGAGCAGGAGAGGAGAAAAACAGTCGTTAATAGACAAGTGAATAATACGCCTTGATGACTGCGTCTCATATGAAAATGTACGGGAAATCGATAGGAGTACAATTATGACTGATATTTTTGAGAATATACCTAGGGAGAAAGATGCACTTTCGAACATGGGTAAAATGCTAACAGGTGAAAGACAACTGCACCATATTCAAAATAGTGTAAACGACAGTGCGTCACCCCCTGTCGCGGCACATTTGCATATTTTACCATGATGGCGCAAAATTGCAGGGCGTAGTTGTCGTTCATCCATACTAGCAGTAGAGTGCAAACAAGACAGAAAGAGTAAGCTGAGAATCGAAGGTGCGCGAATGATGTCTATTGCCAGAGAATATTCACATGAACAAACACGAGAGAATCAGTTATACGAATCGATGACGGAGGTCCCAGAGAGATAGGATACCGTAATCAACAATTTTATTTATTATTTACATTAAAATGATAAGGTCTCTTAACAAGAAGACTACCGTACCTCCTTCTCCATTCGTTCTCCATCCGAGTCCATTGGAGTGAGAATGGCCTTGTATGTGGTGATATTTCCATTACGATGTTGCTCAGAAGGAGCGTCCCAGGAGAGGCGCATCTGAAATGAAAATGACAAAATGAATACAGTTCGAGTTATATTATGTGTTTCATCGTGACGATATTATGATCAAATGTTGAAAATTGCTATTTTTTCAAGACTGGGGATATGAATTCAAAAATATGTTCCACAGCTGCAGTAGGAACTGATAGAGTGGTCTACTATAATCTGGAATCGTGTTGGAGTCATCAAAAATAATTTTAAAAACAGATTCAAGTGCCAAATCCTCGCAATAGGCGCAACGTTCATATTAAAGGTCTCATTCAAAGGTGAAATACAAATGAGATTCAGCAGTAGAATAAGAGTTGGCAGCTATTTTGAAAATGATGGGACAGGGAGTGAGGATTCCCAAAACAACAATAAAATACAGTTGCCAACCTTCTTAAAGGACGCCTTCAACTTGGTCATTTATCCGTAGTCTGACAACAACTAACATCAAGTCCTCGAATCGCTCTCGCGTTCTTTTCTTCTCTTCCCACCTCCCAGTAAAAGATCATTTCATCTTCCGTTAAACTCTCCCATTCAAATTCTCTCTTCCCCTTCTCCCTGTCAATTCAAACGACGCAATGATGTAGATACACGATACTCAGATGTTCACGATCATTCCCCTTGCTATTGCATAGGGGAGATATTTCTGGATCGTCTATATCTATTTCCCACAACACTACGCTGCAAGAACACGAAAGTACTGCGCCATAACGGTAATATTGCACTGCTGAAACACAACATCCACGGTTTTTCAGCATGATTCTGTTTTACATACTTCACACAAACCGGTAGATGATTATGAGCGGCAAAAATATTTTTGTATATTTTTAATGTTTAGCCAGTAAACCCGAAGGCTGCACAGTTGAGGAAATGCAATGCACATCTATGATACCTCCTTGAAACACAAATAATTTGTTTTCCATCTATAAGATATTGAAGAAAAGAGTACCTTTCCATTGACGATTTCATACTGGACATTGATTGGTTCAGCATCGGGATTTCCTATTGGAGTGACGAGTGATTCGGTTGCATTCACACTCATTCCCTCTGTATTTTCAGCACCAAGAAGGATCTCGTACTCCTGAGCCATCCCTGAATAGAAGAAAATGTTTTTTATTTTATTTTTATACCTATAAATGCGAGAGGGACAACACCACCAAGCAAAACAGTCGTGGCAAAAATTTATGATGTCGTTGAAACGTATTCAGTAAATATAAATACGATAATGTGATCTATATTTCTGCGATGAATGAAAATGAATGAGAAGAGACTTACACAATCCCGTGAGCTCCACTTCGCTCACTCCTCCACTCACAGATAGTTTGGTGAACGACGGGGAGCCCAGACGACGATACCAGATATTGAATCTGAAAAAAGGCATTTGAGTAGGATTACGATAGATAGTAGTTCTGCTGTGAGAGATGGACAACTGCTATATAGTACAGATTTCAGACAATTCTTTGAGACAATTGCTGAGCATCCATTAGTTGATTTTGACGCTCATGATGCAATTTTTGTGGGAAGCTTCCTGTTTTTGAACGGTAGCAAATAAATACCTGTCGATGGGAGCTTCCAGAGGGGCCAGATGGGGTAGTTTCCAGGAGAGTTTTGCCTTCAGAGGAGCCTCGTCCTTGGGAGAGAGAAGATCGACAGATAACACTTCGGGCTTGCGAGGGGCTGTAATGATAATATTCTTTCACGGGTTAAAACGCCTTCCAACATTTCAAATGATTCGAATGAAACTTTATGATTCCCATGAAACATAACAGTATTGGCGTTTTCTTATCGAAAAGAGAGGATTGTGCATTAACAGTAAAAAGTTCGTTTTGATCAAGAGATTCTAAAGATCAGATTGGATGGTTTTTTCATATTAATATTTAGTATGACTATGCAATTTATCTTATCCATATAAATTATTTTGTCTGTGTAACTTCACGAAATCTGCTTTTCATTGATGCAAGGCCATTCAGCCAAGTAAATATCGATCGAGTGAAACATACGCAGTCCTCCGGTCACTATTGTTCTCCTTTCAGAGAATTGTCCATCTCCATTCCTATTGAATCCTGACACACGGAATGCATATTCTCTGTTAGGTTCCAGTCCATCGATCACTGCATACAGTTTCTGCAATATTATTGATTTACTCCAGTAGGACAATCGATAATTGTAAACTAGTATGTATTAAACCAGTAGACGCCCATAGCGTTACAAAACTCCTACCTTCGGATCCATGATGGCGCTTGCCTTCTGCAGTTGTTCGCCAACAGTCTCCCCGTTCTCAAGGCGCTCCTGCAACGAATGTTTGGGTTACTGTAGAAATAAGAAGACAGCTAACCTTGTATACATAGTATCCTTTCAGTTGTCCGTTCGCGTGTGCAGGAGGCTCCCAACTCAATTTCACCTGAATAGACAATGATTAGCATGAGAACAAAACAAATAAGTTTCACATAGTTTTCAAATGGGATAGTTCACTAATTTCAGAAATGATGCATGCCAACACGGTTGATGGAAAGAAATAAGAACAAACTTCATTCGGTCCAACCAGCTCCACCTTCAGATTTCGAGGAGCAGAAGGCACTGAAATATACAGATATGATGAGTCTAAAATATAATAAAAGAAAAAATTCGCCATATTTATAGCACTCTCTCTACTAAAGATCCTGTAATCGGTAGATAGTAATAAATAAGTTTCACGAACATTACTAATAGCTCTGCTTCCATCATTCCCAGTGTTTACTTTATCGTTATGTTATTTCACCACCACAACACCACACATTCACTACCACCACTTATTGACTAACTCCTCTCCCAGCAGTCGTTTAGCATGCATCTCCAATCCGTCAACGCGTCCCAGTTAATATTTCAGTCGTAAGAAGTAATTCAGGAGTAGTAAACCTCACTCAGACTGGCCGTAGTACACTAGTAACTACTGAGTAACGAGACTCTTCACTATTCTGGGGTTTAGAGGGGGAGTGAAACGTAGCAATCAGAAATGCGCCCTTGCCTGCATAATCACACCCATTAGGGGCAAAATAGAGCATTTCTCCCTTTCTTGGGAAGGTGGGGCCATGGCCCAGTGACCACGAGCTCAATTTCACTATGGCGACTTCAAATGTCGGTCCAGATCGGAAATTTCTACCCTTCGGTCCAGCAAAACGTTTAAAAATGGGTGTTTCTTGATATTTTTGTATCAGATGTTTCAGTCATCGTGTGTTTCCCTCAGTGGAGGTAAGTTGTATGGGAACGTCGTATGCGTGACCCATTAGAGTATGCAAATACCGACTCTTCCCCTTATTCCTCTCTCATGAACGGTTCTCTCTCATAGACGAGAGACAACCACTCAGAAGAGAGTTCAGACGGCTAGAGATACAAATATCCTCAGTGTATGCACTGCTATTGTCTGACCATTACGCCCGACCGACGGCGCAAGAATAGACAAAGTGTAACGTGTAATTAGCACCTATAGTCGGTCTGCCTATGGAAACATCTCTTTGAAATAGTGTGAATGGCCCACTCAGCTCCCGCCTTCACGAACTCTCACATAGAACGTACTAATTTAGAGTCGTGATACATGGAGAGTATACACAGAGAGAGACTAATATGGAAGTCACTGATTTAATCTGCATTTGAAACATATCAACAATATTGGGGATATTACCATTTTAATTCTATGGATGTGTTTGACCCTCATTTTTATGTTTCACTCCTCTTTTAAATACACCCAGAATCATCATTCATTAGTGATTAGAATGCCTTGAATCAAAAACAATAAAGAAATTCATGAGTTTTTAACTTGCGCACTCTCACACTGCGCATAGTTTAGAAGCATAGACTAATGTTCATAGAAGCAACATGGAAGATCAATGATCAGAGACTACGAAAATGGCAGATTTCATATATGATTCAGAGGAGTGATAAAGTTAAAACAATACTCTCCAACAACAAACAATTCAATTCTGATGATTCTGATAATTCTGATAACAATTCAATTCTGATACTGTTGTGGAATTCCATCAATAATTAATCAAAATATTCCCTAACAAGTTTACTGTTTTATCGTAGAACGTCCTCATCAAAGGTTGAGTTTCAACATACCTAGAATACCATGCTTGTTTTCCAGTTCGATATCCTCTGTGACTCTATTACTATACAAATGCGCAAGTCCTCCCTCACACTATTCTCTCCCCAACTCCAAAGTGGAAGGCGGGTGAATAGTATAATTTGCGGAAATTTCTGCGCATGCGAAGGAACTGAACGTTTGTCTCACTCAGACTCAATTCAATTTGCCTCATGCGCGCATTTGTGAAATGACCACCTATGGGAGGCTATAGTCGAGTGAGTAAGAGAAGGCCCAATTTGCCCCTCAATCGTGAGCTGTCACCTAAAACATCCCTCAGGAGGATTGACTAAGCTCGACATCCCCTCTGGCTACTCTGATCATTCTGTTTACTTGGGATTCGGACGGATTTCAGGCCCCATAAAAGATATGACATTGCTTGTGTATACATTCCATAGTAGGGGAAAGCCGGTTATGGGGTTGAATCCCCCAATGGGAACGAAACAGGAGGGTGACTACACGTGAAACCATTCATCTTAATTCCCTAACCCGTGCGGTCGTCTCTTTATCTCTAGAGAGTCAGGGGAAAGGAATGAGGGTGAAGCACCCTCTCTCCTGCACATAAATAACACGCGAGCTGACAGATGGACCATGATCGCATCAGTATGCAAGGTTAAAAGTCGTCTGTCTGACCCAGCTCACTGACCTCGTTGACCATTTTGACCATTCGTCGTGTGATACAGTAGCAGGATGAGGAATACGGTAGATCGAAGAATCATGATGATATTAGGAATAAATTAGCTGCTCTGGATCTCCTCATTCACTGTTGTGGAGAGAGTGAAGGTGAATTGGGCTGGAAAACGAACGGCTGATGGCTAATTAGTCGCTAAACTGAACAAGTCGCGGAATGTGAGAGATGCAAACGGAACGCTAATTTGGGAGTAGATAACAAGAAACAGGAAGGATGAATGATACTGGGAATGAATCAGCGATAATGGCACATAATCGTAAGTGATGGAGTATGTTTCACCAATTGTTTTTAAGAAGTAAAGAATTAGAAATACAATCATCTTGGAACAACGAAGCAGAATATACAACTGTACATATGTAAACTTCGCAGTAATACTCCGGTCAACAATGTATTGAGGGAATAAATGTCAACTGAGCTTATCCGAGGGGGCAGAAATGGTTTGATTGACTACATGGAAAGCGGCTCTATAGAGGAGGAGGCTTATCTCCTTCCAATTTCCCTGTGAGGGGACTTAATTGCACAAAAACCACTGCGAGAGAGGCAAACGCGTGGAGAGGGAACAGTTCAATGTCAACTACGCACTCTGCACTGGTTATAATCATCTGTATGAATTGACAACGGCTCAGAAGGAAGGATTGATGTCAATTTCACTTTGTTTAGTTGATTCTTTGATGAAAAGATACTCTTCCAGTCCTCAAACTGTGAGAGATAACAACTCCTGGGTGACATTAGAAAGAGAAGGGAGAGCAAGATGTTCAATTGAATGAGTGTGCCCCTGTCGTCGTGATTAGTGACTATCTCCCGTTCGAATCGCCGTTTCCCCGTAAAACAGAGCGAAGGAGAAAAAAGGCTGCCGCCTAATGCGTTCCCACCAGTTTTTCGCGCGGGTCCTAGCACTATCACCCGGCTCGAATAAGTTTCACAGCATGAAAATCCAGAGAGTGAGATAGCAACAATTGCTGAGGAAAAGATAGAGTATATGTATGTTTCATACGCAGGATATATATGGAAATGTATTGCTAACACGTTCACAGCCAGCTCACAGCTTGCGTTTTATAATTATATATGGACACATATGGAAGAAGCCAAAAGAGATGCAATGCAACAGCATAGAGGAAAAATAGAGCAGAAAAGGAAAGGAAGACGACTGACGGGCAGCCGTGAATGATTGATCAGAAATAAATTGTACAGAAACGCATAGAGGAATTGCCGTTTGATCGAGACAAAAGTGAAACATTTCAGCCTTTTTCTTTGATCAGTTAGGGAATTTACTGCCAAAAAGCTGTTTAAGACGACTGGCACGCGGGCAATTCCGTGATTGATAAGAAGTCATGGAAGGAATATCAGCTGTATCATTCAACTTTCAATTTCAATAACGCGGCGAGGAAAGACTTTTGAGAGATGAAAATTTGCGATCATATATAATCGAATGTGCTCTACAACACTGCGCTTCCAGAATAGTTGACCCAGAATCTCCCTTAACGGCTTCTTTAAAGACGACTGGCAAGCGCGTTGATACGGGCAATTCCGTGATTGATAAGAAGGCGTGGAAGGAATATCAGCTGTCGAGGGTGGACGCTATATGAGTGTGGAGGATTGATCAATTTGGTTTCACTCAAGAGATAAATGCGAGCCACGGAAAGCTTTTCTGATTTTGCCCTTAGTCGTTAGAGAATTATAAAAAAAGATCGTGAAACTAAATATCTGTAGGACTACACGCAAGAGCAACGAATAATTCGTCTCATTCCTCTCTTTCTCTAACCACTCTCTCCATTCTCCATTGTCTCTCACTCATGCGCCGACCCTCAAACAGAATCAGCGATGCGATGTGATCGAATGTGCGTCAGACCCCTCAAGGGAAGAGAATGGAAGAAATGGACGGTCAGTACGGATCAGATGGGAGACGGAACGGAGTGGTGGAAACCACTAATCAACCCAAGGTTGATATGATTTGATGCATGTTCCTTAATAGATGAGATCGAGATCAGTTCGACTCAATTGGGAGTGGCATGGATGAATATCCATGAACATCAAATTGGATGCGACTTAATTGAAAAAGGCATGACGAGCAAATTACGGTACGGATCACATTAGGGATACTGATCCGAAGTGATACATGAATAAGGAATTGGATATGACGTCACTGTTCCAAAGAACAAATATCTTTGGCACAAGAACGTAATATACGGAGGCAGTCTTCTCTATAAAGATTGTGACTGTTGACATGATTTGCAACAGTTCAATCAATTACTTTGGAGCAAAGCTTCTAAATCGGTAGAAAAGTGTATCTATCGTTTGTATTATCCGCTCGGGGCAGTTGTCTAACTATCCGCGAACTCCCCGAAAAATAGATGAACGAGAACCGATTTATGTTTAGAATCCCTGCTATGAAGTGTGTGATAGCGTTCTTATTGGTATCCTTCCCTCCTCTTGAGGTATCTTTCCCTATGACCTTTTGCATGCCCGTACATGTAAGGCATCCATGCCACAGGTCAATCAATTGTACATAGGACGAGAAACAAACAAGAAATGAGAAAACAGGACGCAAATCAGATCATTCTTCAGAATTCCTCGATCTGTTATCGTGTGTGTGCTATTGCAACGCGAGAAAAAAGATCAGAAAGTAAATACCGGGCTTGAACTGAATTTTTAGCGTAAAGTGAAATTGATTTTGGGGTGAAAAGTATGGGATCACGTAAAAGAATTAAGTACTGGACAGATATTCTTGTCTGTAACTGTCCCAAGGTCGGCAGAACCAGGATGAGAGAGCATTGGAGGAAAGAGAAGGAAGAGAAAGAGAGAGGATGAGAGAGTATAGAGATGAGAGAGAGTACAGAGAAAGAGAGAGGGAATTGCGCGTCCCTCCGCCCCAATCGAGTCAAAGAATGGGTAGGAGGAGATTGAGGGGATGGGAAGATGTGATTGACTGATCATACCGACATCCGGCTTTTAGGCAGGAGAATAAATCACGGATCTGAGGTCCGGAAATTTCCATCCTTAGAGGGTAGAAATGAGATGGGTCCCTCTCATATTTGTCAATCCGAAGGAACAGCTGCGAAGGAAGACGCAATAAGAGAATCGGGCACTGCGAAATGGACAAATATAAGTACAGGGTCATGAGAGAATGAAGAGAAAGATTCGGATAGAGATTCAAGGAAGCGGGGACGATTAAGGTACAGTTATGTTTCAAGAACCCATATATCGATAGATACAGTGGGGAAGCAGTGAGAGAACAATCGAATCGAGAAAATAATATAATCAATCAATCAACTTCTATCGAGTAGAAATTCACCGCGGATTTGCCATCAAGGCCTTCTTGGAAGCTGGGTTATGTTTCAAGACTCGTAAATACCGAGATAAACAGCGGATAAGAAATGCAGTGTCAGAAACGCTTGGTAAAGCAATGCAAAATTTTTGTCGAGTGGAAAATCAGCATGAATTTGGAAACGAAGATGTAGCTATATGATCGGACTACGTAAACATGTGAGGGATTATTGTCCAGGACCCGAAAGGAAGGGAAAGATTCAGCAGAGAGATTTAATGACTACGTGGACGGTTCAGTTACGTTTCATGGCCATCATATATCTAGCCAATCAGTGGAAAAGCAATGAAGTAGAAGAATTGTTGGCATAGCAAACAATAACATATTGAACATCAGTCGATTCGAAAAGCAGCACGGATTAGTAATTGCGGAACGAACGATATGATCAGGCTACGAAAACACGTGCGCCCGCGAGAAAATGAAATGGCATCGGTCCATTAAACCCCCTCCACCATCCCCTCTCTCGGCATATGGACTCGCGGTCACATTGAAAGCTGTGACAAAAGTGTACGAGGCATTTAAAAGTAATGATAGAGAGAGAGCACAGTAAGAGAGGAGAACAGAGACAGACAGAGAAAACATTGCAGCAACCTGTGGGGCTTCTGGAATATGGATACCCGTTTGGATACTTTATGGGTTATGTTTCACGAAAAGTATAACTTCCGAGACATAGGATCGGTGAAGCATAGCCGACTTCGTATATAAACTACCAACAGTACAGTGAAGGGCTTCTGAAACAATACTTAGGATTCGAGAGAGAAGGCGAGAGAGTGTATAGGATGAAGAGAGCACAGAGAAAAAGTGAAAGAGTACTTTTGATGGAAGATGAAGGACCGCGTACGCGTCACTGAATATGAGAAGAAGAATAGTGACTGACTTGTCACATACGCGCACTACCAGATCAGGAATGCAGAGTGAAGGAGGGAAAGAGATACTACTACTGTCTGCCATTATATTCACAGATGTTTATCTAATTCAGTAGAAATTGTATTTTTATTTGGAAGATACGCTATATATCACAGTTGTACTTCTACAGCAGCTCTTATCGCAATCACGAAACATATTATGAGTGGGAATTTGAAAGAAATTCAGATTTTACCACTGTTGCTATATGTAGTCCTGGTGAAACATATACAACGGGGCTGCATCTCCAATCTGGGCAAGACAAATTATCCCATGGTCAGTGTATAAATTTGGGCAGAAAAGACCGAGGAAGGGCTCAGTTCATGTGTCATTCATTGACAGCTGCAATGATTGCAGTGGAATTCGGAAGGGAATTGAAAGGAGAATTGGGGAATCTAGCTGTGGCCACAGAGGATGGCTCAGTGGAAATTTGCGCATAGGATTTATGGAGCGTGTTTCACTATTATGGAGCAAATGTCCATGGAGTAGTTGTTTTCCAGCAATGTTGTAGGCCAGGCAAAGGATCTAAATGAAAACAAAATAATGGGCTAAACGTCGACATGATTTATTGTGCCTAGTAGGGAACTAGTGTCGCTCTAAAGAAGAAAGTCAACAAATGTGAAAGTAACTCCTCAAAACAAGTAGTTGCTACAAAGGTAATAATTCATATCCATAGTGTCACTTTCATTGCTGACAACTGCTAATACTTCAAACGGCAATTCGTCCTTGTCCTCTCTTTCCTCTCCTCATTCCCCTTTATTTTTCTCAAAGTCCATCGCCCATAATGGCTTTATGGACTGGGAAAGGCGCCAAAATCCATGGCAGCTGACTACTCGAGAAAGTGAGAGAGTGTACGAAAGTAAGAGTGACAGAGAAGAAGATTAATTAACGAGTGTGGAAAGAGAGAGAGTACAGAGATAGAGACACAAGAAAAATTGCAGTTGACTATTCGGGAGAAACTGTATTGAACTGAGTGAGATAGGCATAAAATTCCAACTGTCGAAATACAGGGGAATAGCGGCTGATGAGAGATTATGAGATTAGTGCAGAGTTTAGACGATTAAAGAGCTGAAAAGTTAGCAATAATGGCAATCCCAAAGGACTGCACTTGGCAGCAAAGTGGTGCCATTAGCGTCTAAAGTTGGTCGAATTCTCAAAGGTGCGCCGACTGTCGCGACATTTTCGATGTTCTTCTCACATAGACAATGACAAAAGAGGAGAGAAAATGAATCACCTCTACAGGGCCGCGGGGGATTAAGACAGAAGAGGGACAGATGAGACAATGACAAGAGGTCAGAGAGAAGACCACTCAGGAAGGGAAGGGGAGGAAGGAATGAGTGGAGAGGAGGGGATTACAAGGTAAGACAGGACTAAGTATGGGTAGGATGAATAGATTTGAGATTAGTCGCATTGAGGAATAGAATGATCAGAGAAAATTACTCTTCACTTCGGCCAAGTGAGACAATCCCAGGCATAAGGTATCCTATGAGACAATGCCAGGAAAATGTGAGAGCCAAATGTGAGGTAATGAGGAACGAAAGAAGACATGGTATGAGCATGAGCGGTGCTGTTCCCATGCCGATACTTATGCATATTTGCGTGTCGTAATGGACAGAAAGAGGGAGGGACAAGCGTATCTTTGCTGTATTTTGAGTGTGCTTAATTTGTTTTCATTTCGTCAAAAAGAAGTGGTGAAACGTAAGCCCAAACTTTTAACAATGTTTGGTTGTGGTTCCTAGACCGCAACGATAGGAGGAAGGCCCAAATAAGGACACTTTCCTTCGCTGAAGGAACGCCAATGCGGATTTACTCCTCCTTCTCAGATATGGGGACAAATTGCTATTGCTTCAAGTGCTCCGTCGGGTGAAGAAAGAGACGAGAGATAGTGGAAAAGTGAGAGACGCAGACAAAGAGAGAGACGGGTGACCGTGGAAAAGTGAGAGACTCAGACGAAGAGAGAGTGGTCTGGCACTAAATGTAATTAACATCACGTTAGAGCCCCTGGATCTACAATGTTCCAGCATTATGACACGGGATTTCACAAATGCGCTCTTGCAAATATTAAATAACAGAAGACACATAAGTTTCAGGAATGACACAGAAAATAAAAATGACAATATTGTATCGATCATAACTGTAGGATTCTAAATAGAGATAAAATGAGAAGTGAGCCACCCAATTTTCGCGCTGGGACCTCTCAGTCAGGATTATGCAAATGGACAACAGGGTCGAATAGAGAAGAAAGAAGAGAAGAAAGGGACGAAGTGACCACGGGTGGCCCCTTCTCCATAGAATGACCTCTTCCCCATTTCTGCCTTCTCATGCTTCAAAGGACGAATGAAGGGACACTATGTCTCTTGTCCGCTATTTCCCCTAAGGGGCTAAAGTCAAGCGGACAAATCCAGAACAGAAGACATCTGGGAATAGAGAAATCTCTTTTCAAACTCACTGGCCAGGATGCAATGGTCACTCCCAGTCGTGAATAAATCAACAGCACAGAAGGTGAGGGGTCAGATGCACTTTGACTTGATAGTGGTTTCCAAATAATATGTCGCCATCTTATCATTCGCATTCACGATTCCGATATAAGAATAAGCCATGAAATTTAGATGAATAATTTTTGGAAAATAATGACAGAAAATATGATTTTGGTGACATTGTGAACATGATAATGTAAACTGGGATGATGAAATTTGGTTCACGGACGGTTTTATCTAGGAGAAACTGCAGTTTTGCAGTGCGACTTCCAAATAGAAGTAGGTGATGAGAGATGAGATGGACTCTGTGGAGTGAGTGAGAACAAATTGGCATCTCTCGTCATTCATTCATTCTCCATTGGAGTAACTGTCATTAGCGGACTCCCCAAGGCACAAAATCTACTCAGTGAATAGCCACTCATTTGTCCCTTCCATCCTCTCCCACGGGCTGTTGTCTCGAGGAGAAGATACAATGGAAGAATGATGATGAGGAATGTGAGGGATGAGTAATCAGAGACATTCCCCGTACTCGGCTGACCTGAGGTTCCCATACTATTCAACTAAGACAGGATTCAAAATATGAAGTGCAATAATCAATTAGCATTAATATATAAATTTACAGGAAATCCCGGTATTTCCTCTGCCTAGACTTATTAGGAGCTTGTGAAACATAGTTGATTAGGAATGAGGTGGTATGATTTAGAAGACATTGTGAAATTTCTCGACAGGATGGGCAACAAAACAGGAAATGGGAATTTTTCCAGTTAGCGGAGGAATTGCTCAAACCAGCAGGAAAGCATATAAAAAGCGGCATGAGAGTAGCAGAGTGTTGTATGAGTCCCTTGAGGAAGGATGAGAGAAGAAGAATAGACTCTACTCGTTCTCCACTCACTATTCTCTCATGAGTTGTCGTCTCCTCGTAGAAGACTTGATAGGGGAATTTATTGCCATCAAGGGCTATGGAAATGAGCTCATAGGACTAGGAATAGGATTGGTGCAAGAGAATTCGCAATTAGTCAACAGCTGAAATTAGTATAAGGCCCGAAGAAAGAAATATTTTAGCACTTTTCAACCCTTTAAAATGTTCATCTCTGATTGAGATCACTAACATCTGTACTGACAAGCCTAGGACTATATTGTTGTTCTGAAACATACATGAAAAATATATTCCATGAACACAGGTTGAAAATGAACTTGACAAATTGGAAAGACCGAACTAAAGTGACCAATAAGACTTCACGACCTGGCGTGTGAAAAGACACAAGGATGCATGAATGATGAGGTTTCGCAAGCGAGAAAAGAGAGTGACCAGTCTCAACTAACTGACTGACTCCTCGGGGACCAAAAAGGTAGAGTAATGCCATGGGAACTTCTTCAGCCCCATATTGGTAGGGTCGCAAGCAACCCAAGTAATTCCATTCTCTATTGTGGACCAGATATTAGTGAATGAATGAAAGAAGAATGCAGCTATATAGAGAGGGGGAATTGGGTGGGGACATCGCAGCTCATTTTTCAAGGGCCGCCCCATCCTCTTCCCTTTCTCTCTCAAAACTGCGCAGCAATGCCTGGGAGCGTCCCTCTCTCACTTCAATCAACCCAATTTGTTTCCCTTCCTCTCATCCGAGTGGTTGTCTCTTAGCATCCGGTATTCCATAGATTCCCCCTCCTCTTAAGATGAACGCATGAATAAACGGGAAAATTGCGTCTGGACACGGTTATCATCCATTTGGAACCCGGCGCATGTGCGATGGAGAAGGGAAATCCATCATCGGACAACTCGACAAGTCCATAAGTCCCGAGTAGAAATGTGTGCAAAAGATGTCGTCAACATGTCCTCAGAGGCCTCCGCGCAAGGGGCCATTTGTCAGAAAACCTTTTAAGTTGCAATTTATGAATACACAACGGTGATGAAAGCTTGCCATATCTGGATTACCGAAAAATTCCAAACTTACTTATATGTGTTTGCTGTTGCCTAACCCACACTGATACAATCGCTATCAAAGGAAGAAAAGATGCGTTGGTGGGAATGGCTCATCTTCCAAGACGAGAGTGTACTTTTCGAAGATTTTTTGTTAAAAGGGTCTAAATCGAAGAAAAGCAACAGAGAGCTGTTAAAATAATTTTAAATGTAAAAAAAGCCAAATGGACTGGAGAATATGAATGAGAAAATGACTGCTAATTTATTTTGTGCATGAAACATATGTTTGTTTTCGAATATTCCCCATTGCCCTATTGTCTTTTCCCGTTCTCGAATGAGAACTACAAGGAGAGAACTATTATAAGAAGTTGCTCAAATGCCTATGGTAAAGAATAAGTTGGAGTCAGTAAAGTAAGTAAGAGTGTTATCCTTGGAGGAGAAAAGTAGAAGAAGAAAGGGATGAGGAGGAATAGTAGAGAATGGCTGGACGACTCAACGAAAACGTCAAATCTCGTAACGGACGCCAGGCGCGTAAATGCAATCCCCCTCGCGAGGCTTAAGCCACTAAGAAGTACTGCGGAGGAATAGTGAGTGCACCGAGGTGGAGAGGATATTTGCGCCATAATAGCGGAATACGAACTATCACGACCAAAGTTTCCATTGCAGCAATGTGGCGCTGGAGTCCATGTGGCTGTCACTCTGCGAAGGAATTTGAATTGAATGAAACACACGAGTTTCGTCGAAATACCAACAAAGACGAACAGCTTTAACAATTCTGCGACTGATTCTGAAAGAAATTAACGAGGTATTGGTTTTCAACTGAGAAAAGAATAATGAATTCAACAAAAGGCGCGATTATGAACGCATCAAATATTGCACACGCATCAAATATTGCCAAACACATCGCGTGAACATGTGTTCCATCCTCTTATCTGCTCTCTTTCTCTCTACTCTCTCCATCTCAAACACTCTCTCGTCCTCTCTATCTCTAGATTCTCCACAGTCTCTATATGTCTTGTATTCCCTCTCTTTCTCTAATCCTCTCCATTTCTCCTTGTCTCTTCTCTCATTTCCTTTATGATCCCCTCTCCGCGCATTCATTTAGCCTCTTCATTAGCGGCTACCACCAGACAGCCGGTGGGAGGAGAGGAGCTTCCTGTTATGCGTGCTATGTGAACACATGGCTAGAGCATATCGGCAGATCCATTCCTGGGAGGGGACTGTATGGCTATACAACACCAAAGACAATCACTAGTATATTGAATTTTTATAGAAAATTGCCGTTCATGATCGTAGATGTATACGATGTGTGACGATGCAGGCCTATTCATTAATGGGAAGACACTGCATACGTATAGATTGAATCGCATATTAACACCAATCACGAGTGTTAAAGTAGTCGTTTCTATCAATCGCCGATCGTAGAGGAATGTGATGCTCGATAATGTAGAAATGTTGTTGCACAAAATTTACAGGACAACAGTGATGAACAACCATGCATTTTCTCTCCACAGGTATGTTTCACTCGTTTCATAAATATCCTTTGTGATTTTATCCAACCAATTTCAGATTCAATTGTCAGTTCTAAAGAAACAAAAAATTGTTCTATTACCCTCTCCCTTTTATCATGCTATTAATAGTCAGAATAAAGTAAATCCGCTGCACTCACCAGTCTCTGCTACACTGTGCGAAGTCGCGGCGGCTGAGAAAAGAAACACGAATTGTTAGAAGGAAGAATCGATTATCTTGAGAGATTGAGAAATGAAGCAACTTCTAATGACTTCTTTTCAACAATTCAGAAAATAGAACTGAGCTTGCTTGAATTATATATTCTAATATTGTTATTCAGTGATTCTGCCCTATTTTCTTGCGAGGAAAATGACGGCAGATTTTGGATATCATCGCATCATTGCAAAATTATCCATTCCAATATTACTCCATGCCACTTCAATCACAACACAAATGGGTTTCATTCAAATATGATATATCGTTTTGTAATCACGGTCCAATGGACTTGTCGAACGACTGTCGAATACAAAAATAACTATATTCAAAGTTTTAAGCACAGCCAAAATGGACGCTATTAGGTTGTTCCATAATTTTTTACGGTTTTTTGGAAAATTCTCGGCTAATTTCTCACGTTCAAGCGGTGGTGGCTTTCAGCCAATGTAGATATACAGTGCGTTGTACGGGACACCTCCTATCACGTTTCATTTCCCTCGTAGTTTGAATAGTAACCCAGGAAAAATCGAAAGAAATCACCTTTGCTTTTTCATCGATGATATTCAAACCGTTGCCATTTCAAAACCAGTGAGGTAATTATTACGTTTATGCCTTAAAATGAAAGAGTACATCGTTAGGATTATAAAGCTATTTTTCTTTCTTGGAATGCTTGCGCCTTGGTTACAGAAAAATCGGGAGAGCAGTTGAGTCCATCCGGTAACGTTACCTTAGGTAAGAATATCCTATCAAAATGCGTTTAGACCAATTTATCAAACAAGGCGTGTGCTTTGAATATGCATATTTGTGATTTTGTGAGTACTATATAATACAAATAGTTCGGGCCAGTTAGAGATACTGGTTGTCATAGGCCTTGAAACTGCGACTTGCTAAACATAGGAAATCCAGAATTCTTCTAATTTGCAATTTTTCCTGTCATATTTTTTTGGAAACAACTTAAAGCCTCAAGTGAAAGTTAGATGTAAAGCTCATGTTGTCAGCTATATCTGCCAAAATTATAAGAAATTCTAATATCTTTCCTGACCAGAAAAATTGATTGTCAAAAATCACTTCAAAAATGACTCCAAATTAAATTTACCATATTCGGCCATTCCATACCTCAGGTCTAACCTAGCATGTCCGGCAAAGTATCTTCAGTGGGTACAAACATATGCATAATTTTGAAATGTAATCATTGCTTGCGAAAAAAGATACGAAAGTAATTCAAAATACCGTAAAAATATATGGAACACCCTAATATTACCGTAATGACAACATTTCTACTCCATCGCCCACCTCCATCCTTCGTCCTGGCCTTGTTCACAGTACTTTCATGTCCGATTCCCGTCTCCAGTGTCTCTCCAGCTACCGTAACCTCGTACTTTGTCCATGGTTCCAATTCAGAAATGAATCCATCCTCAACGTCTCCCTCCACTCTCACATCATTCCATCTACTCTCTGTCCTCATCTTCTTCTTTGCCTTCTTGGACAGTCTCAGAGGTTGCAGCTCCTCGGAGGATTCTCCTGAGTCCCGGACGGAATGTTCAGATAGGGTACGGTATCTGAGGACGTAGCCGAGGAGGGTGGGTGATTTAAGTCCAGGTGGGATGGAAGGGCGTTTCCATTGTACAGAGAGTATGGTAGAGTTGATGGGTGTGATGACTGTTATGGTTGGAGAAGGGAAGACTGCTGAAATGGGAGGAACACAGTCACTGTACGACATTGAATTGCTAATGGAAATTCAAACATTTTCAATCGCTTGATCACTGTGATTTTAGAAAGTTCATTTTTTCGAGTGACAACATGCAAGCGGTCATCATGCGACAAAGTGAATAATCACATGAGTATTTATTTTTGAAAGCACTGGAGCAATGTTTCACCATTGACAATAGAGCTACACCACAACAACGAGGTAAGGAGGCTAATGGACTACAATAATGAATTAACAATCACTAATTTTTGACTCACTTCCATTGAGAGTTGTCGCAATTGCAGCATCTGAGAATTCTCCGGCACCGCGAGAAGATTGAGCGGCAACTCTGAAGAGAAAATATTCTAGAGATTAACATCAGTTGAGTCTTGGGCAATCCGCAAAACAATATCCGAAAAAACATATGTTTCACGCGCAAAGTAAATACGCAGACAATCCCACATTAATGTTGGAATAGGGATACTGGCTTTATTCAAAAAACAAATGCAAAATACCTGAACGCGTATGTGGTGAGTGGATGGAGGTCGCGAACGATGTGTTTCTCGCTGGGAGAAGTCAGGATGAATTCCTGAAACAAGATTGCGATATTTCACGTGTTAGAAACGAATTGAGTGCTATTATATAAAACTTCGAACTATGGAAAGAAAAAAAATGAAAGAACATATTGTCTAAAGCTGTCAAAGTACCGTACCTTCTCTTCTCCCTCGCTACTGTTGTGGCGGATAATGTAGCCGGTGATCTACAAAGTCTTTTTCAATGTGATCAAGTAAATGAGAATGTTATTACTTTTCAAAATCGACCAAATCAAGAACAGAATTCTCCAACTGTATCACTTAAATGCAAGGGCTGAAACATATATGAAGAGGCTGCAAAATACTCACTGCCAATGAATGTACAGGTCGTTCCCATGTCAACTGCATACGTGTGGAGTCCAATGATACAGCAAGGAGACCGAGAGGCTGGCCGGGTACTGAAATAGACGATTCTTTCCAGTGTTTAGGTAACAATATTCGTTGATTCAAAGATTCATGTGTGTAATTTCAGTTACTGTGACAATTCAATCCACACTCAAAGTAACTCACATCCATATGTTGTCTTCACAGGAACGATTTTCGATGGTGGAGAGTTTCCCTTGGAGTTCCGGGCTCTGAAAGGAGAGTGGATTAAAATGACTGCAGGAAATGGAAGAGGTTAGGCATAATCTATTTAAACGTTAATCTATTGTTACATCTCAAGATAGAATCATCGATCTTGAATTGTAACAATATTCATGAGCTGCTATGTATGAATTTGAGAGCTCATCAAAAGCTGTCATTACAGAAACGACCATTTAAAGTGAGAGCGTGGTGGTTACCTGACAGCTACGAGATATTTCCTGTCTATCACCAGATTTCTCACTACGCCGTTGTGCTCGTCGGACTTGATGTCGAGCTGAAATTGTGTTTTGTTATATTTTAGAGATCAAATTGAAATGACATTGCCACTGTTCAATTTGATCCCCTTTATGCAGTCGGTGATACATATCATTGCGGTGAACAAAGATTTTAGCATCTATTGGAATAGTATGCCAATCCTCCACTTCAAAATGAATAACTAGTTTGCTATGCGATAAAGTTAATGTAATACAAACGAACCGTGTGCCACTTTTCCACAGACTTGTGTCCATTCTCCTCTTCCACGTACAGAATGGTGTAGCCCTGGAATTGGATGTTTCTTTCATAATAGATATTTATATTTTTACTGTTTTGTAGGAAATGATAACCGCCCATTGGTTCAAGTAAATGCGAGGACTGATATGTAATGGTTGAAACTCACTGAAATAATTCCATTCGGTTGTTCGGGAGGAGACCATTGCACATGGAGGGAGGCCGATTGGAAGGCCTTCGCTTGTACCTGAGATAAACATAGTAAGGAACCTCGTAAATCCTCCCTCTTGTGTCATATTTTAAAGCCTGTTCTAACTAGGTATCACAAATATTCAAGCCGCAAACCACTAAA
Source organism: Diplogasteroides magnus (assembly GCA_014805445.1). Lineage (NCBI taxonomy): Eukaryota > Metazoa > Nematoda > Chromadorea > Rhabditida > Diplogasteroididae > Diplogasteroides > Diplogasteroides magnus. Next base: position 15,827 of record JACMIF010000533.1, on the reverse strand, counting down.
CAAATGCGTGCATCTAACAACGATAACCTTGAGTGGAGGTCCTCCCGGTGCGTCCTCTCCAGTTTGAGTTTCTCGTGGAAGGGAAGGGGCGCCTCCTCCGATTTCACTGTTAGATTGCACCACGAATTCGTACAGCTGAATTTTTGATGTAATTTTAAAAACAGATTTGAAGCCACAATCGCCTCTCACTATTTTCCAAGGTCATATAAAGTAGTTATTAAATAACTACATAAAGTAGTTATTAAAGGCGTATTTCTGATTTATGATAGATATCATACAGTGTAAGGCTCCAGTCCCGTAACTGTCGCAGTCTTCTCATCAGCATCCACAGAGTGCTCACGCCATCGAATTGAGTCGATATATCTAGAGATTTTGTTTCTTTTAGAATGTTATCCATGTGATTACATACTAAAACACAGGGCATCACCATCGTTTACAACAATAATGAACGAATTTAATAGAGAACTTGAAACATAGTTGAACAATTGCTGATTTTACGAGAAACAATTCTGAAGAATTAACACAAGAACGAAATGCAAGTAGATAAATATTTTAGTTTTGAAACACAACTGCACTCGGACTCATGCTTTCACAACACAACAGTGCTACGCCGACATTACGCTGAAAGTTAAGAAAACAAACGTCTTATTGCCACTCTCCGAGATTGAAGATTGAACAGCACCCGGTCCGTTAGATCTGCGGATTCGTGTTATTGTATGACATGCTGTTGATAATTTCACGCCGTGCAAGGAATTCGAACTCATATTCAATCAACTCAGAAAGGCAATAGAATGCGCCGTGGACAAATGCGCCATAATGGTGACACTTGCGTCATCGCTTTCTTCGTTTTCATGGCGCACTGTTCATTTAACCGTTATGACGCAAATGTTAATGCAACACTTGTAATGCATTCTAGAACTAAGATGTCATGAGTGATTCGAGATGAGAAATAGACAACAGAGCTATGGCCATTTCCGTAATTCTTTCTGTTTCCATTGCACCAATAGCATAAACGGTAAAAGTCCGAGTTTCAAGAGTTGAACTCACTTTTGCCTGTACTTCACCACATGTTTTGTCAGTGGTTCTTCATCGGATGTGAGAATGACATCCCATGCAAGAGAAACACTGTTCCCAGTGACAGAAGTGATCTGCACGTTGATGGGAGAGGGTGGAACGGCTGAAGAAATAAGTTATGGATATTTTGATTTTACTTTTGACTCGATGATTTTTGTGATGATTGATTTAGAGCAAAAATTTAGACTTTACAGTATTTGTGAAACTTATTTCGGAATTCGTAAAATCAAGATAAACCAAGAGTTGTTCATACGTTTCACTATGACTGTGGTGGTCGCCTCGATGTTGCCTAGCTTGGAAACAGCGATACACGTGTAGTTCTCAGTGATCTGAAATGAAAGCGTTTGGTTTATGATTCACTACGAATTGATAATTTTTGATTGTTTCCCACTACACACTCTCGTTCACCATCACTCGAAATATCAAACTACGTTAGTACAGCGAATGAAACATACCTCAACATTCGACAGAATGAGCACATTCTTGCCAATCGGAGCCTGCGAGAAGTCGTCGGGAACGGCTGAAATAAATGACTGAATCCATTCGATTACAGTAATCCCACTACTGGAATTTCTGCCTAAGGAAGCAACTGCGATTTTTATGTACAGTAACCAATTCTGTTCATTTACGCATTCCTGTCGCTATGACCAAATTAACCTTCATCGCTCTTCCTCCATAGTACTCTGGGCATGGGATATCCAACGGCCACGCAGGTCAGATTGATGGTTCCACCGAGGCCGACCTGCAAATCAGACGATCTTAATGGTATTGGCGGGAAAAATAGGAAATACCGGGTCGGGATTGCGAAATCTCTATCTTTGAAAACAAACGTACCTTGTATGTCCGCTCCAGCTTGTACGAGAAGTACGGCGGCACGCGACGTACTGAAAGAATGTCTAATGTTGGAAATTAAGTATTATCCACCCAAACCATCGTCTCAATCGCTACTCATTCGATTTTCAAAATATATAGAGTTTGTGTTGCTTGTTTCAACGTAGATATTTTTAAATTTCATTCTTAGTTATTGATTGAATTAAGCTATATTTTGCCTGGATTATCCGTATCCTCCTCATCCAAATACTCTTGATTCTCTGGATATTCGTGTCTTGCGAGTACTTTTTCCTCTTTCTGTCCATTCTGTTCCTTCAACTGCGCGAATATGTGAAGGGGAAGAGTATTCTGTAGGAAGTGAACTCCTTCTACTCCAGTAAGTAGTAGTACTAGTAGTATAGTCTGACACCACAGTCTCATCATCATTAACAGAGTGGAGGCATCCTGGTATGAAGATAAGTCGAGGTAATGGCAAGATTGAACGATAAGTACCAGGCGTAACAAGTCGCGCAAATGGGGGAGATCTCCCCAGAGCATAATGAAACCAAGCTGACATAGCTGTGTAATTCGGTATAAGATTGGCAGGACCCTAAATTCAGCCCCTCCAGAAAGACAACATTTTTCGAGTGCCTTCCTTTCGCCCCTTTTTTGGACAGCGAACAAGAGACAATCCACTTATGAGAAGAGAACACAAGAAGGAGGAACGGGTCTTGAGGAGGAATCTCTGCTCTTCTGAGTGATTGTTCCTCATCATGTAGAAAGTGCAGTTCAGGAGAGAGTGCAGTTCAGGAGAGAGTGCAGACAACGAAACGGTTGAAAGAGGAGAAGACGTGAGTGTTGAAGGAAGAAAAGGACAGAAGAATTCATTTGCAAATGGAACAAAAACTCGTAAAATTGCAAAGAAGAAACGAGAATGAGGGTGAAAACCCCTGTTGAAGAAAGAGTTCCGTGTGAAATAATGAAATTACTAGGGTGGATCGGAGCTGCAAAAGAAGTAGAAAGAAGGAATGGGAGTGAATTTCAGTGAATTCCAACGATGAAATTCACTCTGGAGTCATGAAAGAAAAGCGGAAACTGAGGATCTTTCCATGAGAGAAACGAGGGCCGATTCCATAATCGGATATTGGGATGATCCCCTTCTCTTAATCGCTTCTTGACTGAAGAGCGACAAGATACAATAAAGGGAATCTACGAATGGGTATACTATGGTATGGGACCTACTGGCAAACGTTTCGGTTTAAGACGAAAACATGTTTTTAGAGAAAGAGTAGGAAAATGCGTCCTAACTGAACTGATATACCTACGCAGTAAGTTTTTAGTCATCTATCTAACTCATGTTTTTCATTATTTCAACATTTCGCTGCACTAGAACACACGAATTCAAATAGGTTTCAGCAACAGTATACATGTTTTACTAGGAGTAACCGATCAATTACAAGCAAAATCATGAGAGAATGTCTAAATCATTTATCGTGAGTGTTTTGCACCATCAGGAGGTGAAAGATTGAAAATTGAGAATTGACAGTCGGAACAATCCATGAAATGAAGCTGTGGTATCAAAGAGTGTGCAGATGTTGTCTAATACCGTTGAGGGCGTGGATGACTGTGCGGGAATGTGAAAGAGCAGCTGGGAGATCGGAAGTGAAGGTAAGGGACTTAGATGATTTGTTTCTGGTGAGAGAAAAAGGATTACATGAGAAAGATAAGAGCGCCCTGGACAGTTGTGCCATAACGGTGAAATGGACAAAAACGCAGAAATCTCACGACTCAAGTGTCCATTTCACCTTTGTGTTGCAATGTCTATGACACTCTTATAATTCACTAGATTACACGCCTTGACTTGAAATCGCTTGCGGTATTATCAGAGGAGGCATAAAGGAAGCTTAGCAGATAATTCAACAATGAAGTCAGCAAATAAGCTTCAGCGCGTTAATAAAACCAAGAATACCAAGAGCAATGCGGTCTGCACGTCGATCACAATTTCAATTATAGGTAAGGCACAACTCCCGAACAATGATACATGCCTACGTTTTCTGCAACGCACCTATGCCATTCAGTAGTAAAAAAAATGCTCAGGTAGCTAACTACAAGTGGAATGGTGCAGAAGTCAGTGAGTAAATCACCACAAGTAAGCACTTTCGTATTGGCACGAAGGAATGAGCGAGAGGCCAAATGGTAGTGCTTTTTGTCGTGTTCTCAAGCAGAACAAGTACTCCGGAAGCACTGCTAATGCACGGAAAGTTTGTCCCCGTCGAGAATTTGTCGGGAGCTCTGAGCCATGTTCTGACAAAAAATCTACACCCATTATAGGAACGCCTAAACAAATCTCAACGACCGTGAATACCATTAAGCAATGACATCACCAGAATCCAGACGAACATGCTGCGATTAAGACCACACTAATATAATAACATGGACCCAAAATAGCGGCATGAACCCACAAGAGTTATGAGGAATTACTTCCTGGAGAGGGTTGGTTCAGTAGGAAAAGAGAGTCATTGGTGTCCAGTAAAAGTTACGGGAGGCCTGTGGTCCTCGAGGCTAATTTCATAGTAGAAGAGACCAGGAATGGAATGGAAACAACCATGCATAAGGGAAACTATGGACATTGAAGAGGGAGAGGAGAATGAGAAGAGGATAAGGACGGAAAAGATTAGAATGAGAAGAGAGGAGAAGGACAGACAATAGAGAGAAGAGCCATGGACAATTAGGACAAAACAGGTCATTTCGAGAAGGAAACGAGAGTCACAAATGAAAATAAGACAAAGAAAGAGGAGAAAAGGAGAGGACAAACTATGGGTGGGAAGAAGAATTGACAATAAGAGGACAATTATAAACGTCGGATTTTCAATATAGTCGTGACAGTTCTAGGTTGGGACAACCCCCTACTGGAAGAAAGGAAGAGAAATGTCTCGTTTATCCTTTATTCTAATACATATCGCTTCCGTGAAACATAACCGATCTCGTCGTCTAACTACCAATTTTAGCGCAAATATCTTATTGTGCGCAACAAAAGTGTCCGGAAACGAGTGAATGGGATGCCGGTCAAAGAAGAAAAAGAAGAGGAAAAGGAGCAAAAGGCGTTGCGTGATTGGCGCGCATGAGCCCCGAGTAAAATAGTGAAAGACTCCTCTCTTTGCTGTCCCTTCCCCTTTCCCTTCCCGAATATAGGAGCGTGGGAAGACATCTCATGAGGAGAAATTGAGAGTGGAAAGGGGAAAGGTATCAACAGACGGGGAATGAATGCCAATTAGAATGGGGCGGTTGCAAGAGAATGGGAGAGTGACCACTCGGAACGTTTCATGCATTTGGTGTTAGCACTAGGAGCTCGGTCGTCGGAGCTTTTAGTAGTTTTTTTTAGTAATTGGAATGTTTTTGTGTCGAATATCGGCGTGAAGAATTTCTATAAGGGCATTCTTCGTGATTCTAAAAAGTTACGAGACATCAATTCTTCCAACGTAGCGAAAGTAGCGACATTTTGGTCCCAATCTTGACCCTTGTTCATCCTATCCGAAGGAATGGAAGGACTCTTTAATTCATCCGTGAACACGACTACATTTGCAGGATATTGTGTGCAACGACGGTATTTCCTCCTTTAGCTGCAGTCAGCCGTAAAACGCGAGGCTTCTGGGGCCAGTCATGACAATTTACGGCGTATCGTGCGGTCAGAAAAGAAGCACAAGCCATTCTTCGTTATAGTTGATCATAAAGTTGATACAGCACGAGATGGCAGATGTGGAGAATAGGCTCTTGGAGGGATTGAATGAAGGGAGAGAATAGAACGATTGAGGGGTAAGCAATGGATAATCATTGCGGTCATCAGTACAATCGTCGTACTATGAAGGAGTTGAGTAGTCTCTCGACGGGGAATTTAGCAAATGAGAACTTTAGTTTTGCATGTGATTGTCGGTAATTTTTGACGGTTTGACCAAATCCACTATTTTGATTTTTATGGGTCATGTCCGCTGATGTTAGATATGTTTCAACTGATCAATAAAACGAGTGATTTCTCGTGCGAATAATATCAAGAGAATTCTATCCTTCATTTACAAACCTTTAACGTATAACTGCGCTGCCTTCGAGTGCTGAACTCCGTGGGCGTTTCGAGCGACACATTCGTATCTGAGCAGGAATGATCAATTTCAAAATAGACAGTGGGAAAATGAGAACAGAACAAGACCACCAACCTTCCCTGATCCTCTTCCGTTGATCGCTGGATCATCAGTGCTCCTGCAAAGAATTGAACAAATGAAATTGTCCTCGATAACAGAATATGGAACACATTCGGACTGAGACAGGCACGCCAAGGCGACGAAATCACATATATTTGTTTTTGTTGCAACATAAAAGAGAGCAGCATTAGAAATCGGGGGTATTTTTGAATATATGCAAATGGTGAAACATATGTGAATTGCCCCTTATCAAATATGAAGCATTCTGCAACACCGTTATTTGCACCACAGAACAAAGAATACAATTGAACAGGAATATCTATTCATTTCACCGTCATGAAGCAAATATTCACCTGGATTGCTGAGTGTGGAGATGGAGTATCGTTCATCTGCTCGGATGTCAACGGGAACATTGTCGCGCAGCCACAGAACCTGACAGATTATAATTTTATCATTTTGGATGGAAACCGACACCTGTAAAACCATTGAATCCATATTTCAGAATCAGCTTTATTTGTAATTTGAAACATATAATTCGTCTGAGTATAGGATTAGTTTAGGAATAGTTTGTTTGCATTAGTAAACACAAATCCAGAAAAAAAGAATAATGTTTGTCCCCTGATAGCAGGGCGAAAAAACCGATTATCGCACCTTTGGTCTTGGATCTCCCTCCACTCTACATGTAACATGTGCAGTTCTTCCCTGTTCAACGGCCTTGATTGAGGGATGGGCCTCTATCCGGGGAAAGCCAGGCGGTATTTCTTCTGAATTTTATTACTTTAACTATCGCATAATTATCAGACTCATAATCACGAATGCATCGGGCTCGGAAAAATATTGAATGATAGAACCTTGTGATGCCGTCAAAATACTTGTTAAGGAAATTGGTGTCTATTTATCCTCACAGTGAAACTCACTTCTCGCGATAACAGTCAACATGGCCTCTGCATGGATTGGATTGGCCACTCCATTGTCTGCTGAACACGAGATGAGAGAATTGTTGTCGGCCAGCTAAAATATATCTCATCGTTTGTTTACTTTATTTGTCTACCCAGCAGAAACGTCGACTAATTAAATATCATGAAGCTTTTCCGACATTATATATCTTTATTTTTTTTATTCATTCATATCTTTATTACTCTCCTTGAAGGAGTTGAGGGGAGCAAGTAGATGAGAGACGGGGACGAGTAGACATTCGGATAGTCGTTATCCGAGGTAGCATGAGCGGTCGAGACGCTGGTTCTGCACGGGAGCCTGGTAGTGGTTGTTGGCCGTGACTCCATTTCCCTTCAGATCGTAAGGCTGAGAGAATCCCTGGTTGCCGTAGCCTCCATTGTATCCGTATCCGCCCCCTCCTCCGTATCCGCCTCCATATCCTCCACCGTAGGCAGGACCGCCACCGTATCCCCCTCCGTATCCTCCACCGTAGGCAGGACCGCCACCGTATCCCCCTCCGTATCCTCCTCCTCCTCCTCTACCGTATCCGCAGTTTCCACTCGCTCCTCCTCCAGAGTATCCAGAAACTCCTCCGTTGTTGGGAGCTCCAGCGTAGCACGACCTATCCATGATGAGTGACGATGTGAGAATGATTGCAGTGTACTCTTCAATTTCCCTAATAACACCTAAAGGATGTAGAGATACAGGTACGAGTGCATTTGAAGCATGAGGAAACTCTTCCATTTATCATTAGCTTGCACCGTTGAATTTAACGTTAGTGTCAGTGTGAACTTTCAAGATGCCGTAAAGGGAGATCGCTGAAACGCCTCCTGACGGAGGAGTCAATACTATTTTCTCTGCGCTCTCTCTTTTCCACTTAGTCTCTCCTCCTCCTCCCAAGACATTGATTACTCTGACGGGAGTTGCCTCCGCGATCTCCCTTTACGTCTTCTTTAAAGAGGAAAGAGATATTATTAATGTAAACTGAACTGATTTATTGAGTACGAAACCTCTCTCCATTTCGTAACACGATCTCTCTCATTTACGTGCTATTTCGTAGTTTTTCTAACCTTTGGTCGTGATTTGGAATAGGTTTCACGCGCAACATATAGAGGCTGACTTTCAGTTCAGTTTATCTGAATAACAATTCATGAGCTACTCACAACTGCTTCGGATGGAAAACGCATCCGTTTCCGTGCTGCCGAGGAATTCGACTTCGCTGTGCTCAAAGAGGTTCGAGCTGACGAAAGCATTGTCAAATCTGGCGATTCTTTGGTCTATGCACATCAGAGTCGCCGCGTCATCGTCACGCCCGATACACCATCTTGGAAATGTGGTTTTAGGCTTGAAACGTTTCAAATTCAATCCTATTCCATTCGCTCTTATAAATGGATAAGAAAATCACGTATTATTCATGTAAACTGAACTGATATGTCAAAGTTTTTCAAGACGCATTGAAACATGTCTGAAATTTTCTTCAATTTCATGATTTTAATTGATATTTCAGTTTTTTAAAACTTCAAAATCAGAAGTTAAAATTCTACTTCTGGCTAGTTTTCATGTTCAGTACTATGGTTTCCTAAACAGAAGACTATAATTCCAATTGGCGCCTCGATATTCCATATATTTTAGATATTTCCACTCTACATCCCCCACAGCCATTGATGCTCATCCTCGATAATCCTGTTCACACGTGTACTGCACTAAATCTTATGCCATACTCCCTTTTAGTTATTGCTCCTGAACCATTTATCTTATTTTGCAATAAATAAATGTTCAAAAACCACTCTAAAAGCTCATCGCGATGCCCTGCAAATATTTGGCATGTACGTGCACAGTGTGCACTGCACACACCTGGCCTTTCTTGAACCTCTGTCAGTTCCTCTGAGTCATCGAATAGACGTGTTTGCAAACGCATTGATCGTTTGATCACACTTCCGATGCATTCTTTTTCCGATTGTTCTCTTAGAATGGATGAATCATATTTAAACACATCTGATCATTACTCAGTATTCCCTTTGTATTGTTGAAGGGAGACGAGCCACTCTCTGGGAGAATCTCTCAGCCTTCTGGTAGATAAATCTATGTGTTATCTTGCCCAGTGTCCATTGAAATTACACATACCAAGGAGAAATTGTTCGCTATCCAAATGTGCATGTCTGCCTTGTAGGGTGCCGCATCCGGGTATATAGTGCAAATTCGCCCTCATTCATCATAGACAACCGGTCGGAATGAGTAAACAGACAGCTATGATGCACTTTATACCCAAGAGCGACACCCGACTGCATACCCTTGTCAGCTTTTCCTGCGTCTCTCTCTCCTCTCTCAACCGCGGTTTTCCCTATATTGTCAGATATATGAGAGACAATTGAGATTAGAGAGAGTTCAGAGAAGTGAGATAGTATGGGAGGTCTCTGCGTTAGCTTGCAATGGATTGCCACCAGTGTTTCTAAACCGGTAATTTTATGCATTCCTCATTCGTCTAATTCCCTCGGAGTTGTCGTCTCTCATATGAGAGAGAGAACCGCTCCGCTGAGATTAGACGAATGAGAATTGCATAAAATTACCGGTTTAGAACCCCTAATTGCCGCGACTTCACTCTCCTGTCGTTATCAATGAATCATATTATATGTGGAATGTCGACTGTATCATCGTTTACCTATAGTATGTCTTTGACATATTATGAAAACGAGTCTCTAGAAAAGATGAGAACGAATAAAGCAGTTCAATCGTCCTGTCTTGTCTGGGGATACATCGTCGGCTTGAATCACATCCCACATCGGGGATCCCACGCCCGGCTTGAAAGAGGACAAGTAGAGACCTTGAACCGGCTCTCGGAATACATTCCCTTTCTCTAACTCATTTTTGAACGGCTGTCTCTAATCAGAGATAGGTTACCGCTCGACAATGAGTTTGAGAAAAACAATGTACTTCTTGAGCCGCACATAGAGAAAAATACTATCGATTTGGCGGTGCATGCTACCGTTGGATGACAGTATCAAGAGCCAAACTATAATACAGCCCAGCGGTAATATCCACCGCCCAATCGGCAGTAGTTTTTCTGTGTGCCATTCGCGTTCTCTTGGGACGATACAGGGGAGACATGGGGAGAGTGCGCCACAATGGAGGGGGAAAGAGATTTTGTGCGCATGAGCGCGTTTAGTGACCTTTCTCAATATCGAATGCCATCCTCTCCTCCGCAGGGCATCTCTACCGTCCCCCTGTCTCCGTACTCTAATATGGATTTGTCAGATAGGCGAGAGCGCCCACAATCTTGCCAGTCGTCGCCACTGGCGACCTGTGGTTCAGTCGCTCCTCTTATTACTCTCAACCCTTAGACTCCCTTTGGTTATTTTGTTATTGTTGTGTGGTGCAAGTGACCATTTCACCATTATGGCGCTAGCATCCATGAGTGTCATCGAGCATCTCCTCTTCACTCTCCTGGCTATTCTGATGATATTATAAATGGCAGTTTGACTAGGTTTTCAGATATGTTTCACAGCTCTTATATATTCAATATATGTAGCCACGGTGAAACATATCCGAAAACCTAGTCAAACTGCCAACCATAGCTGATATGGTGTTTTGCATTGTGATCGCGTGATTCTACTCATGTTTTCATGGTCGAGTTATAATTGTTGTTCAACCAATTTTTATTGAAAATTTATTTTTAAATAAATTATGGCAAAAAAATCTCAGCATAACCACAGTGAAAAATTGCCCTCGTCGCCTGCATAGTCTCTCACGGATATCCCTATATGGACCACTGAGCACAGCTGACTGACATGAGCTGGGTCTCGTATTATGACACCAGGTGTTTTTCAAATTATCCGTTATTTACTTATGGCACACCCCTTCCGTTTGAAACTTTGATACCGTTGATACATTCTGTTTGATATGCACCGATTGTTTACGCTCTATGCTGACTGGGTACGACTTTTGAACTCTGTGATCTCGTTCGACCGATCGTCTGCGATGAGTCGGAAATAGTCTAACCTACCCAATCTCTTAGGAGAGATTCACTCTCACTTCGATAGACAACCGCTCGGAGGATATTAGGGAGGTTAGATATTTACAAATGCGTTCCCTAGTGATGAGCGAAAGGGAATGATTCACCGGTGACAAGCGGAAGAAAAACGGCCCATAAGTCGTTCGATGGTGCTGACAAATAAATGCCTATTTGCACAGACGAGCTGTGCATGTTATGGCTGGGTGATTGGTTGAATATGTGCATTCCTTATCATGTATGGATGGCGGTTAGTATGCGAGAATGGTTATGTTTCACGGTTCCTATATATGAAAAATTCAAGCCTTTCGTGAAACATAATTGGTCTCGCATACAAACTGCCATCCCTATTATCTTGTATCTATTTCTTCTCGTTATTCTCTTATGATGGCAAACCACCCGGTGAGGAGTTGGAAGTAACCAATGCACTTACTCAGTCAATCGTCCAACCATAGTTCCTGTGCAGCGAACCCGCTATAACCTCGCGCAGTGGTGCGGTAAACGCGCTTATATGCATACGCGCCTATATGTGTAACGCTGTTGAAACATATCCGCATATTATGACGTTAGCTACCATTCAGCAGTCCCGGAAATGTCCGCTGCCATAACACTGGCGTCGAGGGTCAGAACCCAGCTAGATCTGGACGAGATGTACCTCTCCGCGGACCTCACAACTATTGAGAAGCTGGAAAAGAGCGCGGAGGAGGCGAGTCTTTCTTAATTATTTGTCCCAGGTGAAAAATGTTACTCAGAATCCCATTTTCCTATAAGTAGTCCGGATGTTAAGAAAAAAGCTTTCTAGGAGATATTCGAGTGGGTCCTCACAGAATAATGCCCCATGTAAGATAAATTTATCATTATCATGTTGCATATTGGTTAGGGAAGAGCAGACAAGCATGCAATTTATCCCATTTGTGTTGCGTATTTGGTAAGGACGCAACATGTGCTCTTGGAGACAAACAACATGTAGAAAAGGTTTCTTGGTGGTGGCGCCGCTGATTGGAGCTAGAACTCAAACAGTATAGTGAGCGTGCCAGGGGTGTGGGTGGATGCTACCAGAGATATAGCTATTTGATCTGATTCCTCCGCTTAGGGAGGCTAAAAATAGCGAAATATCAGAAGATTGTTTTGTATTGGTGAAAACATTTTAATTTGAAAAATGTTCAGAGGCCGCAGAAACTGCAAATAGTCTGGTTGGCTATTTTCAATCTCTCGTTGATTCATCTTGTCGGCCTCTGCGGATTCTATCACCTGCTCCTTCACGCATCTTGGCCCACCGTTCTTTGGGGTTAGTTTCCATTTTTGTGCAAGACCCGAGCTTCATGGATTCTGGCGCCATAATGATGAAATGGACCCCTGCGCGGTGATCTGACGGCCGTCTCCTGTCCATTTTACCATTATGGCGCAAATGACGTGTGTGCCTTTCACCTTAGATTCTACTATTTTCATGTGTAATTAGTCGTCTCTCCTTATTTGACTAACCTAGAGCCTTTTTTCATCTGAATATTGGCTGAATTGTCGGATGTCGCTTTTGGGTAATTATTGATAACCGGTGGCCTACTATCAGTCGAACTTCATTCTTCCGCAGAGACGACCGCAAGGAATGAAGTTAGACGACTCGGAGGCTAACGGCTGCCAATAATTATAGGAAAACGGCATCCTATTGCATTGAATCCGAGTTCATTTTAACCGAGAGTGGATTTAATTTGAACGGATCCTTTGTTCAGCCATCTTCTTACACTTCTTCTCCACCATCGGAATAACTGCTGGCTCTCATCGACTGTGGACGCACAGGTAGGCAAATACCAGGGTTTCCTTATCTATGCATATATATTTGTTTATTTGTCTTTCGTCTAAGCTCGGGTTGTTGTCTATCTCGTGAACAGACAACAGCTCCGCGGAGGTTCGACAAATGATGGCATTTGCCCTACTGCATTGATAAGGGATAGAAACGAAATCAACATAAGATATTTCTCTGGCTGTAAAAGACCGTGCATAAATGTTGGCTCCAGATTGTTTAGACTTACGAATGAGATGGTCATTAACCTGATCAAACGGACTCGGAAATAATCTTGAGATTCAAAATCACTATCAGGTCGTACAAGGCCAAGCTGCCCACGAGGATCATGCTCATGATCGCGACAACTGTGGCCTTCCAGGTATGGACAATATTAAGAGTGCCTATCATTCTCACGTATCTCTATTTTCTTGAAGATCACGAAACAAAAATTAGCGCTTCGAAATATTAAGTAAAACGTATTTTACTTAATTTAAAAAATTAAGTAAACTTTTAACGATTAGTATGGAAAACGAACTTGATATTCGGAGTACACACACTCCACGTGGCTGACGACTGTGCACTCCCACATTTGCGTGCTATTTCATCATTTTTCTGACCATTAGCCATGATTTTGAATACTTTTCACGCTCAACATATAGAGGCTGACTTTCAACTCCGTTTACCACAATAATAATAATTTAAATTAACAGAACGGCGTGATCGAATGGGTGCACGATCATCGCTGTCACCACAAGTGGACGGATACAGATGCCGATCCATACAATTCGAGGTGAAATTTTCAACATTTTATTTCAGGGTGTCGCGTGCGAAAGCGTTTCTAAAACGGTAATTATATGGCAGAAAGCTCAAGTCTCATTCGTCTAATTCCCTCGGAGCTGTTGTCCATCACATGAGGGAGACTACCGCTCCGAGGGAATTAGACGACAGAATTGTGCACTTCTGCTTCCTTTCCACACCCTGGTCTCTACTCTCTCATGTGCGGTTGTCTCCGCATTTTTATAAACAACTGCACAGCTGAGAGTAGAGACATGCCGACTGCACCAACCAACTCACATGCGACACCCTATTTTATTTGCTTCACTCGCTTCCTAACAATTACTTGACAAGGAATGATGGGGGATGGGAATGGATTGAGTTAACCGTGGGGAGGGATGAGCTGAGCTCGCATGTAGGCAGACGGATCCGTGCGGGGCCTGGTCACTCCCGGAGGATTGCTTCTAGTGCCGGATCCAAATCCTCCTCCTCCTCCTCCGCCACCGCCGTCCATGTCTGCCGACTTGTCCAACCTTCCGAGTTGAGAGTAAGTGAGCCTTTTGGCTTTTGGGTGACGAAATTAGCACATGCTATTGCTGGTACAAATTAAGCACCAATTGTCAATCTATAACCACCACAGCAAATATTGGGTGACCAAACCTAATTCCAGACGCGGATTTTTCTACTCGCACGTCGGATGGCTGTTCACGATGAAACTGCCGCAGTTCAACGAGATGGGGGCGAAGATTGATATGTCCGATCTCTACGCGGATCCCGTGCTGGTATTCCAAGAGAAGTTAGTCTCAGCCTATTTTTTGGATTCAAGTTCCCCTAGAGGCCTCTTCTCCAACAACTACGAGAACATAACTATAGTATAGACGTATGTAGACGAAATACTTGTGTTGGGGAACTAGCCACTCTGGGAACTTGCATGTATCCGCTTTTTGGCAATGAAAATTGCATAATAAAACATTCGCCTAATGTCTATTGAGCGGTCGACAGCTCCTTGCGAGAGAGCACAAGAGAAATGAGATTAAATGAATAACAAATGCAGTTTACTACCGCTTTTTGAATCATAGATTTGATGGGCAAGTAATGCTCATTTGGGGTGAATTTAGGATTTGGGCCTTCCATACCCAAACAAATGATGTTTGCATCAGGCACCTCGTCCCAATGGCTATCATCTGGTGCTTCCTGCTCCCTGCTGCCATTCCAGTCTACTTCTGGGGAGAAGATCCAGTAGTGGCATTCACTGTCGCTGTCGCATTCAGATACGCGTTCAGCCTCAACATTACTTGGTGAGTCCAAATTAGGGTTGTCATTTTGACTACATATGGGTTATGTTTCACAGAAGGTATATTTTCAAATATGTAGTGCGTTTGATACATAACTCATAAAGTATTATAGTCAAACTGCCAACCATAGTCCAAATGGCAAAACAAAAAACATTTGGTTATTTGGAAAAAAATCTAATCGAATAATTTGCAGGCTGATCAATTCCGCGGCGCACATTTACGGCAACAAGCCCTACGATGCCAGCATCTCCCCCGTTGAGTGCTCCTTCTCGAATTTGCTCACCGCCGGAGAGGGGGGACACAACTACCATCACACGTTCCCTCAGGTAAATCACAACTTCGTAGGTAAGAAGTAATGCGACCAATCCTAAGGACGCCGATATTCGATAACCTACAGTGACAGTTTTTTGCGAAGTATCTAAATAAGAGTTCCCCTATCAATCGTACTTTTCTTCTTTGTCGTAATTCCGCATTCGGGAGCGGTCGTCTCTCAATTCATCATTGACAACAGCTCCCCTATGCAGAATGACGAGAAAGATGAAAAGTACGATTGATAAGGGTACTCTAATCTGAATGCATTTGCAGGACTACCGCACCTCCGAGTTTGGCTGGACGACGAACTGGACTCATGCCGTTTTGGACTTCTTGGCGTGGACCGGGCAGATTTATGATAGGAAGGTGCACCAGTTGTTTCTAATCACGATAGGTCTGACAGTCGCTCTGTTGCTGGTCAGACAGTAGTGAGAGAGCGCTGTTTTTATGAGAGTACAGAGAAATGTCGAGGGCCAATCGTGGCGGGACACATTACAGGGTGCGCCATAATTACCCGACCGAATTATGTTTTGTTCTGCAATTTTTCTCAGTGCTTGAATAACAATGATCACTGCATATTATATTCCAGAGTGCACCACAAATATACTGCACTGGCCGGTTTAGCATGTTCGTTATCTCTAGCTTTG
>JACMIF010000532.1:0-37110 GCA_014805445.1 Diplogasteroides magnus | reverse complement strand
AAAGAAAAGATTACGGTATGACTACCACACCGCCAATGAAATTCCGCAGGGATTTCCGTGCAGGACTATTTTTGACCAACGAGAATTTCTCCATTTTTTACTTCTTTAAATTGCAGATTTATGTTTCAAATAGGGCTTGGGAGTCTATTCAAACCGTGTTTCCTCCAATAATCATGACAAAATGGGCGAGATGGTAGTGAGAAACACCGGAATCAGGCAATAAAACCCTTATCACCGGAAATCGTCGACCCCATCGGTTATCAGACCCCTTTCAATAACGAACTGTCTAGTTTCCCTGTCCGCAATCGTAACGATTCCTACTTACAGTAGTCTTCTTGATGGCGAACACGACGTCGTCCCACCAGTGGCGATGATGCGCGGTAGTTAGCATCAGAAATCTGACACGGCGAACTACCCACTCGACAGGAGGAAGCGGAACGAGAAATATAGGAAGGGGAAGCGTTGCAAAATGAACAAAGGAGCGCTGTGGTGTGAGGGAATGTAATCAGAAGGTCTGACAATGGACGATAAAAGAGATGTGTGTATGGGGACGCCTCGAGGCGACAGAAACAAGATAAAGAAAAGGGGAAGGGAAGGACTATCAAATGGGGGAAGGCCTATATTTGGAAAGTACGAGGGCAAAACTATGACGTGTGGTTGTGTGTTTTCGAATAGATCTTCACAAACTACAATCATAAAAGACGAGAATGTTCTTGACAGTTCTTGAGAATCTTTTCCAATTAGTCATGTCAACTGTTCCTTGACACGGGGAGTGCACGACCTAATCAAGACAATATAATGAGTACCAAAATAGCCCGTTGACATCTGATTGGGGGAACAGAATTAGAATGAGAATGAAGGACGTGAAGCAACAACAGATCAAATGACTAGGGGATCACAGATCGGAATGTGACAATAAAAGGCATTTTGGCGTCACAAATACATATGAGAGACTGTTATGATTAGAGAGAGCACAGAGAAGACAGAGAGAATAACACGAGTCCGGGGAAGCGCCATCCTCCCCATGTGAGAACATTGAGGAAATGGGAAAGAGGGAGGGAGAAGGAGGGCAAAACAGGACAAACGTGTGATAAGAACTGTCAGAAGTGGCGCCAACACGGCACATTTTGCTTCCTTTAATGAGTAGAATCTAATCATCTGCCTATCAAACCCGACTCATGAGTCGTTGTCTACATCAACCAGAGACGACCGTCTACAAGAGGGGAATGACGTCTAATTGACTCGAATCGCAACAATGGCTATGGTCCCGAATAGGAGCCAATCGGAAGATAACGAACAGTGTCGTGTGCACTATTCAGCTTCTGTAGTTTGGCGACGAAGAATGCAGGCCTTTTGGTCCATTCGACCCCAGAATATGTTCATTTGACTACCCGGAATAATATGATTCATTGTCGGAAAGTCGGCTATGAACAGCAAAAATATTGTGAAATGGGTAATACTTACAAGCGTAGTTTAGAAAGAATACACCACGCAGCTTCAAGTAATGATGACAGGAAAATGGGCGTTTTATAGCGGGACCAAAAGCTGTGTCAAAATCCTCCAACAATGTGTCCCTTGTGACGTACATATTGAGGAGACGCCCTGGACTGTGATCGCTTCTATAGTCATCCTCATTACCGTTCAATTACTTCTCCCACTAAACTTGCGCCAAGAGCACGTGCGCTATCTCGGTGATTCAGTCGAATGCGTCATGACGCCATGTTTTTGCTAATATTTACAGTTCGTTGAGACGAAGATTCAGGCTAACAAACAAAAGAACAAATAAGATTCAGCGTCATTTCATAGCTATTTGGTGCTTGCTGGTAAATAATCATGTATGATGTATGTATGATGGACGCTTCTGTTTGACTTTCTGGATGATAAGAAGAATTCTGTTCAAACTCTGTTCATACCTGTAGAAGAGCCTTGACCGTAGCATCACAGATCACTTTCTCTGACTTTGACTGCTCCTGTTTCTTCGATTTTCGCTTCCAACTCCATTTTGAGAATGAGAAGGTCCTTCTGGTGGACATGGAGGATATAGTATGGGATGAGGAGAGAGTCCAGACGATTAGAAGACGATAGATCACGTGAATAGGAGAGAGTACAGAGAAATGAGACAGCGACTACTTAATTATTGTCTCCACGAATGAAACGAACGGAAGAGGAGAAAAGATAGGAAAGTCTCTTACTCTTTCTCACTCTGTTCTACTCTCTCCAATAGCCATTCACTCTATTCTCTCACTTCTCAATGTCTATTCATTCCTTCTTCTCTCTATTCACTCTCCTTCATTACCGTACTTTCTCCCTTCCTCTCTATTCACAATATCTCCTCTTTCTCCACATTCTCTATTCGCGAGACATCAAATTGTGTCCATTGATTCTTCGTGCACTGTAATAACATGAACGGGAGCGACGATACGGAGAAATGTTTGTTCAATCCTCAACGATGAGAGACAATCATTGAAAAGAGAGGAAAGACGAGGAATTGGTTCAATTCCTCACAGGGACTCAAGTAGGACAGTATTAGTGTCAGTAAAGGGAATCCAACAGTCAACTTCCCCCGTTCTCTTTCGATGTATCACTCTTTGAGTAGCTTGAGAATGAGTTGATTGACTTCCTCTTGATATTCGATGTATGGTGCTACTTTAATCAGTTCAACTCTTCACCATTCAAGGTTAACCAATTGATGATCGTGAAGGAGAAAATCTAAAGAAGTTGCCACTTTCCCACCGGTTTATCGTCTCTCATCAGATAAAAATCGGTCGTTAAAGAGACCAATGACAAATTGTTAATGAGAGACAGAGGCTCTTGAGACATGAATGAATCTTTGCAGACTCTAGAGATTGTACTTATAAGACAAGATTGAAAACTACAGAAACCAATGCACTGCGGATATTTACTCACTAAATCATCTTCTTATCTTGAATTGGCTCGAACTCTGTGATGTCCACTTGACATGTAAATCAATTGCTGAGGACCTATTCTACGTGAACGGTCAAACGGTCGAGGGTTTCCTCGTGAATTCATTTTCCATACAGTGTAGACGAGGTCTTTGGAAGAATTGATTGACTTCAGGCACATATCACCAAGTTGTGATTCATAAATTAATGGGCTCAGCTACTGGATTCGATGAACTCATGTCACGTTATACATTAGAATCTGCAATGAAACACACCTCAAATGGGTCTGTAATCATCTGGGTAACCTCGATTCGAGGCTCAAAGTCCACACATACATGTGTGACACAGTCAACGTGACCGAGAAAGGAATGGTATAATACCGAAGGGATTACCTTCACCTCTCATTCCCCATTGATGACTTCACTTCTCTTCTGTTTAAACAACAGATATTCTTCCGGGAAAACAACTTTCGAAGTGACAGGAGTTGGACCGTAGATAGCATAAATGCTATTTTTACATAACATGTGACAAGGCACTCCGATTCATTTCGACGCCGTTCGATAAGTTATGCGGACAACTTGAATCTTACGCCAAATGAGAATCTTCTACTTACTGTTCATCTATTATATGGAGAGACATCGGAGACATATGGTGTCACTCATAATGAGACAACTACTCAGAAGAGAGGAATGACGACAAATGCATTCCTTTCAGCCCAACCCCGCAACCAATGTCAAGTTCCGTCCCAAAACGTCACGATGAACAAATAGTGGCATGTAATCTTCTACCGCGAACTTCCGTCAGGTACCCGTAAACGACAAACACGAAACAGAAAATTCTGGGTGATCAGGGTACGTATAACTACTGGGAGAATGTAAATACCTGTACGAGCTTTCCCATAACATGTCGGAAGTCTGGTTCGCATTCATGTTCATGGGAACACGGTCTCTCGATGGAAGTACAACGGCGTTCCTCAAATTATCTTATTTTGTTAACAGATGTGTAATTTTAAATATGTTTCACAGTGACTTTATTTTCTGACCCATTCTCAATTAAACAAAAACACATATATAACAATAAGTTGAGGCCTTGTGGGACTAGAAATTACGTTTCAATGTTTTGTAATCACCTTCCTGGGAACTTTCTCATTGCTGCCGTTGCATGTGGAGACGTGTCCGTTAGAAACAGGTTGAATCTAAAAGGGAGAATGAATCACAATAATATCTCTGCCAGATCATTTACCAGGACAGTGAAACATAATAAATGGTCGAATTCTGAAGCATCAAAAACCAAAATCCGGTGATGAGGGGCAAGCCATGATTATAATACGAAGGTATAAATCAACGAATCATATTCTCACTTCTTTTACTTCGATGTCTCCATTTGCGATTGGTTGTTGTTGTAGATTCTTTCTCTTCAGTCGAGGAGATTCACGAGGGGAAGAACGAGGAGAAGGAAAGGGAAAACATCGAATGATCTGAATAGGAACATTGTAATACAACACATCTGCAATACAATTCAGGATGAAACCATTTTTTTTACAACATTCTACAAATTTCTTATTTACCTCATCTCAGGACGGAAATAAGGACGATCGATTATAGATCATTCAATCTGTTCCATATAATTGGATTTAGAAACATACCCTACTCGCGCCTTTCGCTCTACACTTGGGGTTTTCTTTATAAACGCACATTATCCAATAGGGAGCCACTGTCGAATCTACTATCATGCTCTTCTCTCTGTCTTCTCTGTCTCTCTCTGTTCACGCACTCTCTCATCTATTCATGGAAGGTGTCATAATCCCTCTCAACGTCACTGTCTGTATAATGCGAAAGGACAAAGTCTCATTTTCAGCATTCAACCGTTCAGCAAACACTGCCACCCGCTGGGGCATGAAATCTATTGTGAAATGGAAAGTATAATTGATCCTATTTTTGCATGAGGCCACGGGTCACGGGGAGTAATCTCATATTATGTGTAAATAATTGCGCTTAAAATTAATAATTTAATACTTAGATTTTAAAAAAGTTTAATGCGACGGCTGTTAGTTTATTGCAAATATTTATTTTAGCATGTTGAAGCCAGGGGACATAATATTAATTTTGTTTGTGAAAGGCCTTTATTTGTGCAGAGTGTGAAACATAAGTGAACCAACCTGCATTAGTCTCTCATTACTCGAATGTGAGAGTGGTTGAATGTCGTGTTCATCATGATCTGATGATGGAGTGGGCAGGTCGTAACCCGGTCGATGGCACACTTGAGACACGTCCAGTCTTAATCAATACATTCATCCAATCGATAATGGTTACAGTAATCCGGTTACCTCACTAAATCGTAGTTCTCTATGACTAGTGCGGACATATCCGGTGAGCTTGAAAGATTCGAAATTATTAAAGAGACTGAATGAAGACAACCCTTATCATTGAGGGATTAGATCAAAGGAAGGAATGATCTGTTGAACTGTTTGGTTTCTATTGAGACTTTCTTGTCTTTCGCTTCTATAGATCAAATGGAAAGAGGAAAGGAAAAGATCAGATGCGTCGAAGAAGAATTCGTACACAAAAGGCTTACGGATCAGCCCAAGGGGAATGGAAGGAATGGGGAAACAGAAAAACAAAAATATTTTCAAGCTTTTGTGATTTTTTAATGTTATGTTCTTGACATTTCATTCTAGAACAAAACATTTTCGAGAAAGAATGCTTCAAGTCACGACAAAATGCCTCTGCAGCATATAAAATATTGTAGCCCATGACTACAGAATGAGGAATGAAATGTTCTCAATTCGCGAAAAGACAAGAAGACATTGCGCAAGTGTCGCTTTCTCCTTTTCCCGAAGACCGTCAACTGATTCCAGGGGATAAGACCTTTTACTCAGCAGGCCCCTTCTACGAAATAGTTTATCTGTTGACAGGCTTCTTTCCGTGACTTCTCTACTAATTCTCTATGCGGGTTTGGACACGCTTAGTGACTTTGAACACCTCGAACAGTTTTAACCGTCACGCTATTACTGAAAAATTAGGCACGACAGCGAGATAAGTAAATAGTAAGAGTTGAAACTGTAGCATCCGATTGGTTTGAAAGGATAACTAAAGGGAGAAAAGAAGGAAGTCTTAGAATTTTTCCCATAACACAACATTGTACACAAGGTCAACATGTTTGCAGTGCTTCCTAGAACCATGTGCTTGGTTTGACGTATATGAAGCTTAATAAAATATGAGACGCACTTTAGTTTCGTGGGCTTGACGGGTTTGTAGTGGTCATCTGCGTCTAATCTGAAATGTTTGAACTTGTCGCCTTCCTGATTCAGGGATTCAAACCTGTCATTGCTGTTCTTACTGCCCCAACATCCATTAGAAGACGTCCGCCGTTCGCGGCTATTCACCGCGCCCATTGGGTCCTGAATGGAAGCGGGGAATATGAATACCAATTTTTGAATCATGGGTACGGGGAGTGAATTAATTAAATGGAGGCGGACACTCATATGGGATTTTGATAGGTGATTGTGGGTGCTGTTTTCAAATGGAAAAATGACGAGTGGAAGAGGATTATGTAGAAGAGAACGGAAACAAATATGAATCATGGTTCGACAGTCAGTAGACACAATGAAATGAGTCTCAACACAGACTACGAAGGAGTTTGGTAGGCAAGTGAGTGATAATTTCTCTTGGTGATATGATAAAAACGGTTCCCAGAGATATGATTTACGACTCTTGTGATGAAATTAAGAGACTATGCCAAAAGAAGGAAATATTACAATAACGATAATATCGGAAATGGAATGCTTGTATCCTTGAGTATAGAATTACGCAACAAAAAACATAAAATGAGTTCTGGATGCACCGAAGGAGTTGAATATATTGCTGATTTTTCATTTGGGGTTGCCTATAACCAAACATTTGGTCGAGAATGAAGCAAAGAGGGGATTTAGTGTGTAAAATGTAAGGAGAAATGGAGGATGAAGTGACAAATAGTAGAGAATCAATGCATAGAATGGCCCATAAATATAGGAAAGAGCGGTGTCCGTAACATCAAAGAGAAGAGAAGATTCTCCTCCTTATTCATCCTACCAACCAACAACTTGTAATGGATCAATCGATAATCAATCGATTATCGGGGATCAATAGACACTTTATGAGTGTTTCATGAAAATGGAACAAAGGGAAAAACTGGCAGGAGACCAGTGCGTTCGCGATTTTTATTGAGCGCTTAGATGATAAATAACGTCAGCGGAAGGGATCGTAAAGGATTGGAAAGTGGAAATGGGTCGAATAGTGACGTCACATACATATCTTTAACTATTATCTGTTAGAAAAGAAGAGATAACTTGTCATCTCTTGTGTCTGCAGAATAGGAATCACCATTATTTGGTTCGGAATTCCGAACGGAATTCCTGTTCCAACGGTCGACTTCAGACAAAGAATGACTGTTTTGCAGGGAGTAATCGAATAGTTGATTGAGTGTCAATGAATGTCGAAAGTAGTGATGAGCGTGTGAAATGGGCGATGGAGGACAACAATGCCG
Source organism: Diplogasteroides magnus (assembly GCA_014805445.1). NCBI lineage: Eukaryota > Metazoa > Nematoda > Chromadorea > Rhabditida > Diplogasteroididae > Diplogasteroides > Diplogasteroides magnus. Next base: position 29,683 of record JACMIF010000532.1, on the reverse strand, counting down.
TTTCAATGGGACAATCAATCAAAGACAAATGGAGAGAGGACTCTTAGACGGAAAAGATACCGTAATCTGCAATACTAGATAGTTGATCTAAGACATTAATTCTACTTCCACATGACATTAGGCACTTTGATGAGAGAGTGTGTGAACATGAGAGAGAGAAGAGAAATGAGAGTTACTTCCCCACAGGTTGACATCCATCGACCGCCACCACAACAAAAGGACAAATGGAAATGGAATGAGTAGTGGCAGAAGAATGAGAATAGACAGGTTTGGCTACCACAGAGGTCTAATTGGATGTTGTTTTGAACTCTAAAGGGTTCATCAAGGGCAAAGCATTATAAAGATTCGTCAATGAAATAGTTCCTTCATTCGAATCATCAATTGCATGTTGATTTGCCAAAATTGGGGAGAGACCACCTTTTGTAATGGACACGAGGAGAACAAAATGTTCAGAAACGAAATAACATAATGAGTCTGTAATAGGTAATAATCAATGTCAAATCTCTATGTCTAAATAGAAGGGTGTACTTATTACGAGGCAGATGTTCTCAATACTCAGTTTGCCTACAATCACGAAAACTACAGACTGTAGTCCATCATTCTATCACTGAGAGACTATACCGGTTGATGTTTACCTGTTGAGTAATGTGTTCCTCACTGCCTACATACTCAATCAATTAGAAGTCAATCCCCCCTTTTTTCTTTATATATCCATCATTTCGCGCTGTGATAAGCATTTGATGGCCGAAACTGTGATCCAATCATGGGTACTATGCACCGACACAACGGTCATCAAAATAATGTGCTATAAAAAGCCCGTTGGTATCTGCATGGCGTGACGTACGGCGACAATTTCAAAGGGGGTTCGAGTCGCCCTTTCGGGTTCGGTTTCATCTAATTGAGAAAAGGCCCGGAAAAGAGAGTGATTGAAATAGAGAGAGCACAGAGTATTAGAGATGCACTCATTCTTTTTCTAATAGCCTTGATCACGAGTAAAATGGGGACAATTGGTAGCAATTGACCTTACAAGGACGGAAGATCAGAAAAACAAACGGAAACAAGTAATACCTGATTGAATACAAATGCTCTGATCTATGAAGGCCAAGGAAATGGGCTATCAAAACAAGTAGAAAAATATCAACCGATTCGTTGGTGGCTCGGAAGTAAATACAACCAATGGTGCAAGCTTCACGATCAAATTTCCGCCCAGCTGTAGTAGGTTTACTTCTGATCCACGACCAGATCGTTAGATATATTTCAATGTGAGAGAACGAGAAGACAGTAGACGGAGGACAAGAGAAGAAGGAGTAAATGGTCCGTAAGACGTAAGATAGTGAACATTGACCGAGACGACACAATGGCACAAAGAATTGGAATGAAATGGGGCATATCTTCTGATGCAACGAATCACGTGTCATGGGAAAAGAACGAATTCCACCAATAGTCATTCAGAAACGTCATCGCGAACGCGCACAATTTTCACATAAAAGCATCATAGAGGAAGCAATGAATTTTCAGAAAAAGACGGAAAAATTTGATAAACTCTTCAGAAGAGCGAATAACGGTTTCTGCACACTTTAGAATCAGATAACGGCGAGCAGTAGACGCATACCTATCATGTGAGCGAGCAGCCATAATTGTTCTTGGCGGTTTGAACTATCAAATGGTTATTTTGATCCTCATTAGACCAGAGTACGAAAGGTATTCAGAAAAATGGTGGAATTTATGGCCTCTATCAGTAAGAGGGGGGGGGGCTTAATAGGTGGAAACGTGTCAGGAACGAGGGCGTCTTTCATAATTGTGTCTTACTAGGTGATAATTAGGGTGGTGCAAACAGTTTCGTTCTCTGGTGAAAAGTCTGCCTGGTATGATAGAATGATTAGAGACAACTGATCGTATGAGGGAATGACCGGAGAATGAGAGGGGATTATAATATTAGTCATTATCCGATTAGACTGGAGCCTAATTCGACAGAAAGGATGAGCGAAGGGTTCAGGGATGCCAGGGAATCCATTGGAGAACGGAAGGAAAAGACTGTAACTGGAGGGGAAAGGGTCCATTCATCCCCATTCCTCTATCCCGGACAGTTGTCTCCTTCTCATCAGAAACGACAAATCAGAAGAGTGACTGGAGGGAAATGGCTTCCTTTCCTCGTCCTAATTGTAAATTGATAAGCAGAGGACGCCGGACAAACTACGGGACAAACTGTTGCCTAATGGGGATTTCATTATGAAATTTGAAGAAAAAATGAGTTGTGTAAGTAATCAGCGTTGCGAAATTGTGTTTCATATCGACTACATAGGAAAAAGTGATATTTAGTTACTTGCATTTTTAGCATGCTTCGATAATATTGATCAGATGGGATCTTATGATACAGTGTGCAACGATACATTTTTCTATTCCCATAAACGGAGAATAGGATGAGGGTGGATTAGAGTTATGACCGGAGTCACTTTGCCTCTATTCCTCTTCCACGAGCAGTTGTCTCGTTTCGGTAAAATGGCATTTGATGAGAGAGGCGATCGTTTGAATTCCATGGAAGCCTATCATTCAATCATTCATTCGTCTTCGTTACACACAGGCAGAATCGCGCCTTAATAGATAAGAGACAATCCATTATCATCTCTTTCCTTCCCAACTGAATATCAAACTACCAATGAGCACAAAATGTTACTTGTGCTTCACTGGCAATATGTGTAGTCTAGACTGTTGAACACTTCATTAATAGGCTAGCTAAACGGAATGAAAAATCGCGGTAATGAAGTGGGAATGTAGCGGATTTCACAGTGCGACTAACTTTAAACGTCTTTGGGAAAAGCAATGGCTTAGCACCACCAAATCTACGTCTACAGAATCCTAAGGAAATGCCCCTATTTGCCCGGAATAAAGTTTGTAAGCGGCGAATGAAACGTTCCGTTCAAGTGCTCAAGTTGACGACTGTTCTTTCCTTCCGATAGACACCGGTCGCGTTCTCGTCCAGATCTCAATGGGAGATAGGCGAGGGTGGAGTGGGGGTGGAAGTCAAGTTAGAGTTAGAGAGTATGGAAAGATGAGAGAGAACAGAGAAGACAGAGGACTTGTATGAGATAACCATCGAAATGATGGTAAATGAAGAGAGTGGAACTGAAAAGGCAAAGGGGAACGTTGCAATGGACGTATTGACACTCAAAATGACTGTCAATGACGTTCCTCGCGTTTATGACACACAATCGAGTATGCAACAACACAAAACAAAGGGAAAGGTGTTTGGATCGCGACATTTTGGAGTTGAAGGATGATCACGGGGCTAACAAGCCATAGCAGCAAGGAAAAGTATGCTTCACCGAAGAAATAAGAATCACAGGGTCATCAAATGATCAGTGTTGTAGTTGCAGGGAATACACGTGCATCGCCAAACGAGAACAATGAAATCAACTGGGTGGAATAGGTTCTGCGCACAAAACTGAGAAAATGCGCGGTGGCTGAGAAAGTGCCTGGGGCATGATTGAAGGGAGAGAGAGGAAAAGGAGAGACAATGGGATGGAGAGAGAGTCAAGAGAGTGAGAGGGAAATATCAGTATGATTGAAATAGAGGGGGAATTGTTCTGTGTTGCGAACGCAATGAATAGATCGCCCGCACACAATGACATATAGGAAAGATGGGAAACCAGCCTTTTCAGTATTTACTTTTAAAATCATGTGAATCAGTCATCGAAATACAAATTCACTTCCAATGTCAAATATTCGCGTTGAAGCCTATTTGAACCACTCACCGTTACATAGATAAAAACGTCGTTGTAGCTTAATTGACGCGTAGGAATCCTCAAAAATTGATTGAAGAGTGATCATAAATCGACCCTACCCATTAATTCCTGGTACAGTAAGCCTTGATCCATCGATGCGATTGTTGTTGCGGTTCACTTTTTGTTCGATGCCGGAGGATTCTGATTGAACGCGTCTTCTGAAGGATAGCCAATAAAGAGCGGAAATCGGAAGAAAATCGATATCGGACCTCTCAAATCTCGGCGCAGTGCCAATCTTATCTGGTTGTGGAGTGGGTGGAGTCATGGAGAAGGAGAAGGTAGAGGAATATGAAGGAGCTAAAATTATTGAATGAGGTAACCCAGGTGAAGGCAATCGCTGAAGATAATTGTCTCCCCCATTTACCTCACTCATGAAACATAGATATCTGAATCACCTTCAGAGTCAAGAGTCAGACTTCCACTGGATATTCCAGAGTCGATGTCTTCACAAGGTGGAAGAGTTAAGCGTTGAAGGGGTGCAGACGCTGTAAAGTAGGTGAAGACTGAATAGTATGAATGATCTCACCCTTTATTCCTCCTTCCAAATCTCCCACAGTCGCTCTTCTCTCTTCTTTCTCAAGTCGCCGCTCACGACGATGTTCCTGAATAATTTATTTAATTTTTCTAAATTATTTTAAATTGTTAAAATGTATGCGTACAAACCTGATCCACGATGTCTATTACAGATCTGAGTAACCGATGAGCTAAAGAGCTCAGTTTCCGTGGTTGGGCAGGCGAGGAGAGATTTCGCGTCTGAAGAATTACAAATGATGGAAGAACGGTTGAATTGGGAGTGAAATAGTAGAATCAGGCACCCTTCTGACGTCTTTTGCAGTGGACGTTTCCGATGAACGACGCATTGGAAGAGGAAAAGGACAATGATGGCTGAAAATGTCAAGGAGAAGAAGGAAAGAAGAAGTGCACGATGGAAGAATGATCAATGCGGAAAAGACAAGGAAAGAATTCAGCTACATTGATCAGAACAGAAACTTACTTTTTAAAAATACATATTTAATTCGTTATGATGTATGGATGGAACTCAGCAAAATGAGGTGAAGGTCCAAATATTAATGCACGAGAGAAGAAACATAATCAGAACCGCACAGATCTGATCCGGATTAGAAAAGAATATCAGACAAGCGACAATAAAGAGTGATAAATTATAGGTTTCATGAATCTATCCATCCTTTACCGCAGTGAAGGTCCAGCCATAACATTTATGTTTGAGGTGAAACGTATTCGGATGCATGAACACGATTATTGAATGTTGCTCACATCTTGTCCAGATAACGGGAGCTGTTTTTTTCAATCAACGATCAATAATCGGCTCTATTTGGTACAGATGTATCCGATTTATCATTGTATCACCTTTATTGCTAACAAAATTTTGCCCGCTGTAGTGGTTGCAAGATTGCGCAAGAAAGTGCCCACGTTCAACGTCTCAACGCATCACAAAACATTTAGTTTCAAAAACAAGATGTGAGATGATAGAGACAGAAGGAATCTGTCGTCATCACAATGTGAGAGGGGGGGGGGCGAATGAAGAATGGACTGTTAAGAGACCTTATCACCCCCAGGATTAACTGGAGATTATCTCGTGTATTGACTGCAATCAGAACATTTTTCGCCCCCTAATGCCGGTAGAGATCATTGTTCAAGAGAACTTATACATTGATATAGCCTATATCATATAGAAACTCTATCATCATAATTCAATCTTGAAGAAAACAAGGCGATGACAGTTCCTAGCTAAATGAGACATTAGGTACAATTTCGTTTTCTGACTAGGTATCATCAAGAGTAAAGTGGATAGGTTTCACTAAAAATATAAAATGGAAACCGTTTATCATATTCTCCGTTTCAAGAAAACTGTTGGCACAGCCATAATAATAAGACGACTATTAAAAATCAGACAAAGGCTCGAATATGGCGCGTGACGGTTTCTGAAAGGGCGTGACATTGCTATTGAAGTCTATCATGAGAACGACCCGCACCCATCACATGATGTCAAATGAAATCTATAAAAAGATATGTGATGATAAGATGAATCTAAGATCACTTCGAGGAATTCCTTTCCCTCGTTTTGATGCTCAAATTGCGAAAATTAAATTCTTTTCTTTTGATGCAATTTGAACGAGCCATGACGTAGATAGTGAAAGGTTGATCTGAATCGACCCGCATTGGAGTGAAAAGAGCGCATCTGAGTCAACAAAAGTGACGAATGCAATCGTTTCGACCCAAAACCGCCATCTGAACTAACAATCAAAGGGTTTGCATCACACTGCAAAGCAGGGACCAAGGCAAGAAGTCACTCGATTTGGGGATTTAACTACATGTTTACAAAGCAACTATGCAACACAAGGACTTAATAGCAGCGACCCCTTCATACAATCTTCGATATAGTTGTGCATATTTCTTTGAAAGTTATTCTGAAGACAAAACGAATCAATATTCAAGCAGAAGGGCACGCAGGACAAGGTCGCAATGTGAATCAGAAATATGCTGGCGGAAGGAAAAGAAAAATAATTGTTGGGGACAAGTCACAATAAGCGAGTCAAGCACGTTGGCTCATGACTGGTGATATACTGCCTACGCACGTCATGAGGGAACATAATTAACTGTCCTCATTAAACGGTCGTTTTGACGCTGATCAGATGTCTGAATCATCTCTTCTGATCGGTTGCCTGTACTGGGAAGAGAGGACCGTCTAGGAGATGGGAATGGGGGAGGAATGGTTGGAGACAATCGAGAATCGTCATCACGGCAATTGTCGTGACAGAAGAAGACTTCACACCTTTCGATCTGTCTAATCGCGTTATCAATGCTTCAAATGATTGTCGTTTATTACGCACATCACTACAAAGGCTGTCTATAACATCCAAAGGGAATAAAAGTCTTTTTCTGGGTACTCCCACTGGGTTTCGCAACGTCATTTAACTGCCTTCTGAGATCAAGGTTCACACGAAAGTACGAAGTGCCACAATGGTCAATAGCGCCACAAAAGTGCAGATTTCAACGTCATTTCAGACATTTCAACTGTCGATTGAATCGGATAAATACAGTAACTCTGAAAATCGAAATCAATTAATCTGGCGTAAACTCCGTTTTAAAGATTGTCTGAAAAAAGAAAGAACGAGGATGAATCAGGAAGAAGAGTGCGGGAAGAGAAGAGAGTACGTAGAAGACAGAGAGTGTTTGAGAAGAAGAGTATGGGAATAGAGGACATTGAGGACATCAACCTCCAGATCGTCGTCTATCTAGATGGATGACCATTCGGGAGAGAGGAATGGAGGAGGAGTGGTTGAAGTGCAACTGGAGGACAATCATTGATATGAGAATCATACGGTGGAGTGGAGAATAATAACATTAGCAATAAAGTACTACTTTCTTGATAAGAACAATGTGAATAATCAGAAAATGAGAAACGTTTTTTGTCTATTCACGATGACAGACTCTCTAGGCTCTCAATAGTATTTATCATTGCACTCTCCTCAGTGCATTGCGAACTGTGGAGTGAATGGTCACATTATTAGGCCATTAGGACTAACTTAAGCTTAGAGAGAACTGAAACGAGGGAAGAAAGCGTTGTCGATTGCCGATAATAGTGACTAATCAGGTCACTCATTCGGGTTTAGGGCCCATCACCCCGGGTCTGATCTGCTTTGAAATCACTTTGTGCTGACAAATATCGTTCCTCGCCCTGCCTTTCTTTCGTATGAAAGAATCGAAGAAATCGTTTCCATCCAACGAATAGTCGTTTCAATCGGATAAGAGACAACTTCTCAGAGGAGAGGAGTGGAGGGAAATGGTTTCAAATGCCATCTTTCTTATCAAAGCCATAACTAAAGGCGACACGGCGTCAAAAACTGTGATTGTGTGACAGCTTTGATTAGGGAATGGAAGGAATTGTCGGACTGCTGAGAATTTGACCTGGCTCGAATAAGTTTCAGTTGAAAATTGAATATATTTGGAGAAAGATGTCTATCACAGATATGATTGAAGAACTCCACAGATGTTTATTTAAGTCGGAGTGAGACCACGAGAGAAAATAGTTGGAGATTATGCTCAGATGTTACACACCCGTTATTTTATTAATTATTTCCAGAAAAAACATATTTGTAATGCCTTGTATTATAAATGAAAAGTCGTTTTCAATTCACTACTAAAAAACTGTCAGCAAATTGACCCGACAAGCGCTGCAATTGACCCAATTTCAAGAAGATTACTGTAAGTGCCCTTGCGACATATTTTTCTTTTTCCTTTTCGGCGTTTTTACCGATCTGTTGGTGGTAAGATTCTGTAATTTTTGCTTTATTCGAGTCACTATTATCTTGTGTAGTAAGAGAACTGTCTCTTTTGATTCGCACTGATTGTATATCTGGAAATATTGGGTGCATCATTGCAGTATTGGGCGTGCATGGAACGCAACCGGAAGCAGTTTCACGATGTGAATAGATTGGGAGCGGACAACGAGGAAATCGGAAACATCCACCACAATGAAGCACATCACTACGCACAAAATCACGTGAGTTTCAATGACTTCTTTGGGATTGCAATGTTCTCGTATCATTGTTAGAAAGTTTTGTGATATGCGCTATGTTTCTCATTGTAAATCGCTTCGGACAAGGATTTGAATTGTTGTTCTATTTCTAACTGCTATAATCATTGAGTCATTGGTCTTTGTCATGTGAATTTCCTCTCCGTCTTCATTAAAATGCCATGACATCAAACGTTCCCTTTGACGATCGATTGTTGGGGAGGATTTCTAGTATTCGCAATTATGAATAGAGTTAACGTTTTCTTTTGTAGATGCTGCCTGAAGAAGGTCCAGTGTATGTGTGGGACGGCACTCGAACCATTCTCGTGAGTTGCACTTTTCCCTGTATTGATGACGTAATTAGCTGTAAAAAGTCTTCCTTTGCTTTTTTTTACTCTATTTGTTGATTATACAGTTTTAATTAACGTATGTTATAGAATGCATTCTTTTACAGTTGGATGAGTCCCGTCACGTTCAACACATGGCACCCCATCACATGATCATACCAAGAGGAGAACCCACACAGGTATCACATCTTTCTTTCCGATCAACTCAGTTGAGCACAACACAATTCCGCGTCGAGATAGCTGTGAGTATGGATGAACTATAGTTATTCTTAATGATATCGACGAGATAAGCAACTTTCCTGTTGGGACCGTCTCATGAGAATCAAAACTGACGAAAATACAGGCCGCATTTCCACTGTGTGCGCGAATGAGTTGATCCCGTTTCCTTTACTTGTTTCATGGGTGTTCATTTAATACTATCAACCAACAGTGATTTTCTCATGATTCAAGCGAATTTTGGAAATGGAATGAGAATTACAGGTGGAGTACAAGTACAATGCAGCATACGAAGACGATGAATACGCCCAGTACGGACAAGAACAGCAACAACACCAACCGGCAAAGAGGTTCGTTCCCTTTCATATACCTGAATGGGCGTAGTATCACTTTTACGAGTGTTTTTTCTTTGATATAGCTAATCCTAACTTAGGATTCCTAAGATCAAAATTCCTAGGTTAAATGTTTTAAAAAAATTCCTGTAATCGACTATGATGTATCCAAATATTTATCATCTCTTTTGCTTTCGATATTTCAATTACTGCAGTCTCCTGCGTCTGTGAAATATATTCAATCGTAAAATATATGAATTTAAGATATTTCCGCGCCACTCCGAGTGTCGAGCAGCATGAAATGATTGGTGGTGGAGAAACAGAGGATGAGGAGATTCTTGAACCTGAAGATCACGAATCTCAGGTGAACACTCACTATTTTGTTTGAAGTTCTTATGAAACACTTATTTTTTATTCTATTTATTTTGTTTTCTTTTTATTCAGTCCATTTTTAGGAGGAGGAAGACAACGGAGATATAGTGGCGGATGATGCAGGAGAGGGAACGAGTGGACAGGTCAGACATTAAAGACTCTCAATTCCCAAATGATATTAATTTCTAAAAGCAACTTCCCCAGACTGGTGGTTTTTGTCATTGCCTCGTATTTTATTGGAGACTTCGTAAATTACAGAATGTGAAATATATTTGTTTACATTATAGATTGACCCGTCTGGAATGGCCTATGAAGAAGATTTCGTGGAGTCACAGAGTGTATGGACGAGTCTTCCACAGAGGAAGTACGATATCCTCTTTTCACTTTTTCCTCCAGAAGCGGAATATTGATCAATTTTCTTCTGTACGATCTACTTATTGTATTTCTAAGAATGTCCAAAACTGAAAAGTTACTATGTTTAGGCGACCAGCAACAGTGATGCAGTGTCAGGTATGCGGTGCAGTGCTGCGACATCCCAGCAAGATTAAAGTGAGCCCTTTCAGTATGTAATTGTTATGATTTATCTGATCTTACTGTTGATTTTAAGTATGCATTGCCCTTTTTCTATATCTTGATCACCATTGAAGTGATGGTTTCTCTTTATATTTTGAGACGAATACTTCACTTACTCGAAAGTACCGTAATCCATTGTATTCCTTGATTCAGGCACACATGCGAACCCACACGGGCGAACGTCCCTTCGTGTGCAATTACTGTGGGAAGAGTTTCACTCAGAGAACTCCATGGAGGATGCATGAGAAGAGGTGAGGAATACGGTAGAAAGTCCATATGGGATACGGTAGAGAGAGAGAAAGGGGAGCGCCTAGCCATTGTCATATGTTTTTGCATACTCTCACATGTTCCCGAAAGCTAATGTTTAACCATCATTTTTATGCTGAAAGTGAGGAAATAGTTGTATGTGAAAGTATTTGAGCGTGAGATTGTTTCTTCCCCATTATCATTTCATTTGACAGACACACGAACGACCTTCCCTACCGTTGTCCATATGCCGACTGCGCCAAGGCATTTCCCAGTGCATCACAGCTCACTGCACATGAATTGAGACACTCCGGAAGGGTACGGTTATTGTTTATATAACATGACGAGTTTCCTATCAGCAATGAATAGTTCTCTTCGCATCTTTAGCCTTAAACAATTAAATATTTGTAAGTACTCGAGAAATAGCCACTACGATCTCTTGTGGAACTCTAGATGTTTGGTTTTGATGAATGAATCAAATTCGCTAATCTGTTCGGGTTTCTTTACAAAAGTTAGAGTACGCAAAATTAGCAACTTTTTTCTTATTTCAGAAGCGAATGGGCCCTCCCCGTCCACATCTGAAGCCAAAGAAGAAGAAAGTGGCGCCAGCTGACTATCCTGAGGACATCGATGCCATCTTTGATGTACGTTTTTCCCACCGAAATTCAAATTCAAGTAGTTTTGATGCGCAGGATTTACGAGGTCCGCCTATCGTGGAAGCGCAGATCTTTGATGCCCCACCACAACCACCAATGAGTGCGGCAGCCAGCAAGAAGTGAGGAATTTGTAATTTGGAGGGAATTAGAGAATTTGAAATTATAGACTGGATGACGTGATCAATGCAGTGGCTGCTGGCCTTCCAGTGGATAGAACACGAGGAGATGGTGAGTGAATGGAATTTGTTTGTGGGGGAATGCTTGAGCACGAATCCCATCGATCTTGCTATGAGTACGAAGTAGATGGTCTTTAAATAGTCGCATATCACTGACAAATTCAGCAGAACAAAGTCACTATGCAGATGTCTTGAGAGCCACTCTGCAAAGCGAAATTTTTAATCGTTATTGTTGGCAATGATCATTTTTATAGTAATAACTATAAATCTGTTTCATATGGAAGACACTCCATTCTCAATACGTGAAGGATTTGATTTTCAATAATCAATTCCGTTTCAGGTAGCAGTGGAGATGGGACAGATGGAGAAGGAAAGAAGGTGAGGGAATGGGAAATGAGGGGGAGAATAGAGGAGGATGGATGAAAGACACTTGCTGTATTTCACGAGTTTGTGCATATGGCCTGCTTGTTTTTGGATCCTGATGCATAAATTAGTACTGATTTTTGAAATGATCAACGTTCCAGCAGTTGAAGACGCTGATGAAATTTCTCCAAACATTGCATAATGTATGTAATTGCAGAAGAAGTTGAACAGGGCACCTCCAATAGTTGCCCAATGCCAGATTTGTGGAATCATGCTCAAGCATCCGAGCAAGATTCAGGTATCATTGTCTCTTTAATTTTCGTCAATTTTTTTAGAACTCGTTAGTATGCTTTCTTTTTCACCAAATAATTTCATTATGCGAAACGTGAACGCTATCAATGCTTGAAAAATAGTTAACTATGAAAAAAGTTGCTTTATTATTCTTGGCCAGTTTCCCGACAAAGAAACATACGTAACTGTTGTCATATTATACTATTCAATCTCTGATTCAGGCTCACATGCGATCACACAACGGACAGAAGCTATGGCGATGTGGGGAGTGTGGACTGGAAGTGGCCACCCTCTACGCACTGAGAATGCACATCAGAAGGAAACACGAAGAAGGTACGGTAGTTCAATCGGTGCATCAACAGTTCTCTCTGCCCATAATCTCATAAAATCGTTTGTTGATTCAATTGTCATATGAGAATCATTTCTTTTTCCAGGACTGCGACCATTTTTGTGCTCATGGGACGAGTGCCCACGACGATTCGTGAACGTCTCCGCGAAGAATGAGCACGAGAGAATCGTACACGGAGGAGTGAAAAGGTGAGGGATTACGGTGGACCAATTGGAGCTTGGACTTGTCAAGGGGGCAGGTCATTTTTAGGCTTAACGGATTTTTGTTCATTTCATTTTCATGTAGGAGTAGCGGCAGGAACCTGTAGTTTTTGGTTGTAGAATTTTTAAAAGTACCATGATTTGCTTTGGATATTATTTTGTCATTATGATGTTCAACATTGCAGATACGAGTGCACCATTGGAGCCTGTCGCAGATTGTTCTCGAGAAGGTAGAACTAAGAATATTAATTTATGATTTTACAATATCCTGCAGGTACCACCTGACACAACATCGTCAACGTTACCATCCACATCTCGCATTGTTGGATGATTTTGTGAGTTTCTTAAGATGTTTACCAATCTCAGCAATCCATTCCTTGAGTCATAATGATGAAGTTTTTATGTTTTATTTTATGCGTCTTCCGAATGACAATATGATTTGGTTGTGATTGGTTTATTGCAGGACGATGACTCACAAGTCGTGGGGGAGATAGACTACTTGGAGAATACGGTACGCTATCCGGCTGTGGCTTGTATTTGCCGATTGATTTAGATTGGTATTACGGTAGCGCATGCTGTACACTCTTGAGTCATTTCGTAGAAGATAGAAGAAACAGCGAATTTCAGATGCACCACCCGCTACAGTCTCGTCCAATGGAAGAGAAACCAGTGGAGTACGCGGCTGATGATGGTCAGTTATTGTATTTGTATGATATTTGAATCTGTCTGACATTTGCCCTTTGGTTTTATGTAAATGATGTAGCATGAATTCAGCAATAGTATTTCATGCTGTTGTACTAGATGATTGTTGCTTTTTGACACGGTCTCTGCTCAATTATGACGCCTTTTTTGTCAGATTCAGCAGATCTCAATGATGATATCTACTCTTCAACTGCAATAGCTGCTTCACCGCCTGTTCAAGACCACTCACCACGACCTCCACCCAGAAAGCAGCCTACAGTAATCCCTAAAAGATCACTGCCTAAAGAACGGCCCCGTTCGAACAACCAACCGGTTTTCATGTACCAAGATCCACAGTGATTGTTTCAATGTCATTTGTTCGTATGGGCTTCACACTCAATTCCATAATCCATACCCGAGACTTCTATGCTTCAAATTGTATCCTTTTTTAATGTGTTTTACTAGTCCACATTGCCTCATTTCGGGAAAGGGAACAGTTCTGATTGTTCCCTTGTTGTTATTGTTGCTGTATATTTTTAGGTTATACGTACTAGGGAGTTTTACTCTGCTGATCAATCAATAGATTGAAGCTGACGCTAAGATTACCACATTACGGTCTGCATGCAATTGAACGAAAAATATGCTTGATTTTCAAAATTTTATCTGCCTATGTTGTTTTTTCCCGTCTACCTTACAATTATACCAATCTATAGATTATCTTTAGTTTAAGAAGATTTTGCGCGATAATAAAGTTTTTTGTTGTTGAAAATTCCATTGTTTCATTTCTGCCTTTATACGGTTGTTAGCCGTGTTCGAATATCTGACTGTGTCCTCTCATGCCAGAAACAAATCCTTCCAATTTTTGTTCCTTTGCTATTCAATATTTCAGTCTCATTCATTTCATTCAGCCCTTTAACAGGAGAGAATGCCCGACGGTCGTTTACTACGATCTGGTGTTGAATATGAAGCGATGAGCAACGATGAGGAGGACGTGGAACCCGAAGTGAGACCCTTCTCCCGCCAAGATTTGAATTTGAATTGCTTTCCGCCCAGGACCAAAGGCGTACTTTCAGGACGAAATGGAGCAAGTGGACGTGGAAGAGGAGGACTCACAAGGGAACAGTGTGATGCAAGGAGAAGGAAGAGTGAGGAGGATGCATGTAAGTGTGGGAGAGGTTACGGTAGTCAGTATTTCAGTGGAGTTACGGTAATCTCCATTTCAAACGATAAACCCATCATTTGTAGTATCTATTCTCATTTGTTACTGTCGAAGTTATATTAGGGAAATTCAATTGTGTATTATACGAATGACGTTCCATCAAATCGACTAGCACAGTGGGAGATGAAATGTTTGATTCAGGATCGATCAATGCGCGATGATTCACCGGAATCTTCTCCTTCACGGGCCCCTAGGCAACGATATCAAATAGTGAGTCTTTCAGCTATTTAAATTTGTGTATGGAAGTGCAAAATAGAACTGCGCGTGCGTAGTATAGTGGACACGAATAGAAGACGCAACTTCTGGATAATGAAAATAATTTGCCTTATTTAAGAGTCGTTCGTCGAAACGAGAAACTGAAGCAGCTGTTGCTTCCCTGCAACGATCAGGAGATCAATATCAGCCAGTGAGTGAACTAATCGATAAACGATAGAGAATACTGTACTTTTCGAGAAGGTGACTGCGATTTTTATGTTAAGGTTAAGTTTTGCCATTTCAGAAGAAGCGCTATAACTTTTTCATGAGAAAGCCGGCGACTGAGTACTTCTGTACCATCTGTAACAAGGTAAGACGAGACTAATGGACACATTTAAAAGTGTGGTGGATAATCATCTCGTGGTAATCTCAGATGCTCTAAAACTTTTATATACAACCAAGTGAAATAAAACGTGATAACCTTATTTTTATGGACATGCTGAAAGTTAGGTATGTGAGACGTGTTTGAATTGTATCATAATGGAGACATGCCGACCGTATCTGCCATATTTGACCATTTCATTTCCATGCATTTTCAATGGGATATGCTACTGAACGTTGTCCTTCAGTTGTTCCGTCATCCTTCGAAGATAGCTGAGCACATGAGGAAACACAATGGAGAGAGACCGTTCATTTGCATAGTCTGCAATGCAAGATTCACTCAGGGAGGAGCACTCAAGGTAGATACAAACGAACGAATTACCTTTTACAGTCTTTTAAAAAAACTGAATCAAGTGATTCTTATTGTCATTTCTATAGCTCTAATGTTAATTGAAAATTGTTAATGATAGCGGGATTGATCTTGGTTTAGTTTTTGTAAAACCACGATCAAGATCAATCGAAATTGTTATCCGTTTGCGATAATACATGCAAGTTGTGGAGCGAAACTGACAGTTTCATTTTGCTCTCTCAATCAGGTGCGGCTTCACATACGTGAACACAGAGGGTGAAATTTGCAGCAGATTCTGTTGAACCTCGTTCACGGATATTTCACTCATATATTTATGTGTTTATGAGTAGTCTTGGCATATGAAATAGATTATATCGATATAAGTAAGGGAGAGATATTGTTGTGTTAAGGTGCACATGCGACAACACAAGAACGAGTTTCCCTTCAAATGTTCCTATTGTCATTTACAATTCTCCACTCCTGGAATAGCACGTGGACACGAACAATTGTGCTGCAGGAAAGACGATATGACGGTAGGAGGGGATATTCCAGTCTCTCATCAACACACCATCCAACTAACTATAGGAGTTGTGTCATATTTTTGTGAAATCACTCATTTTTAACCCAACTTCGCATTATATGCAATGATAGGGGGAAAATGTACTGTCAGACTATCGATTTTGGTAGAATGGTTCATGTCTGGTTGTGCAGTGATGTAATGAGTGAATATTGCAGAGGCAGTTGCATTCTGAGGACATACGTGTCATGGTACGGTAGAATACAGTAAGACAATCAATAATGGATTGTCTTTTGTAGAGAGCTCAGAGGGCCCTTATGGGAGTCAATGGAGGTGTCAGTATGATGAATCATGAGAGAGGTATGCTGTTCTTCCAATTGATCACATGTTCTCATTTCGCACTCCGCATATTGCTATTTTTGTGTAGAAATTCTACAGTAGAATACATGGGGGCAAGATACCACTCTGCAATTGTCATTTGTCAAATTTGCATTACATAACGAAATTGTTTAGTTTCTTACAACTGAAACTGCTCAATGTTTTTTTAAGTAGCTGTTCAATTATCCATTTCGTATGCCATCCCCTTTGTAGACAAAGCTTTGGCTCAAAACGGGATAATGCGAGTGGTGAAGTCTTTTTTTTCGTTCAGATGGTTCTCTTGAGAATGAGGAGGAGATTGAAAGTATGGAGATGCAATGCCAGCAACAGGTGAGTCTATCAATATATTTATTTATGATTATGATATTTTTCTAAGTATCGTATCTTGAAAAACATCGATTTTATAGATGATTGCGGAGGGATTCGTGTACGAGTGTCCGATTTATGGATGCCGTTTCCAGCATGAATCGAGAGATGAGGTGAGAAGGAGGAGGGGATACGGTGGAAAGTGGAAAACAGAAGGGTATTCGATTCGAAAGGACGAGAAACTAGAGAAGAGTGAGAGACTCTATTTTGATTTGACACGGTATGAAGAGAAGTATAATCATTAATGAAGTGTGTTTAGGTGGAAGATCATATGAGGGAACACGGCAATCAATGGGCGGATGAAGTGAGTCCCACAAAACGATCAATAATCATATCTCCTCATTCAGGCGCTAACAGAAGAAGACGAAAAGCCTCCCAAACGGATTGCCAAAGTCAAAAGACCAAGAACTGCGAGACATACTAATGTTGATGAAACTGCTCAAGCAGCGGATCAGATTACGGAAGAGGAAATGGCACAAGCAGCAGAACAGATAAGGGAAGATGAAGCTGCACAGGCGGCAGAGCAGATTACGGTAGATGGAGATATGGAAGGATATGAGGAAGGAGGATATGAAGTGAGGAAGGAATTGGATTGTTCCTTGTGTCAATGTCTAAGGTTGCAGGGTGAAATGAACGATGATTACTACTACGAGGTCATCGATCAGGGTGTACAGGAAGAACGAAATGGGCATAGTCAACTGAATGAGGGCATTGTTAAAGGTTTGTAGTTTGATGTTTGATCTTTGGACGAGATGTTTGTTCAGAGGAGAATGAATCGACGGAGAAGGAACCTCCTCCCCCTCCTTCTATGGCAATGGGTCAACATCCCAAATACATGATCCGTTATCCCGATAATCCCCCTGGGACTCGTTTTCTGCATGGAAAACGTTATCGAGCGACCATGGTTCCCGGTCCTTCTTTCATCATCGAAGAGGACGAACATCTGGAGGAGAAAAGACGGAAAGAAATTGTTTGTACTTTGATCACTTGGCTTGATGTAGTTTGATCTCGTTCAGAGAGAAGATCATCGTACAAAGCGACTGCTCACATTAGCCAGCACTTCTCGGGAGCCATCGGTTGGTACCTTCAAGATTTGTATTTTGGTCCCTGCTCTTTGTAGTGTGATCAAATGAACATTCAGACCTTCGCGTCTTCGATTCCACAAAGGGGAGTCACATACATGGATGTAAATGCACCGCAAGCGACTTATGAAGTGGAAGTGAGTGAATGGAAAGAAAATGATACAACATTATAAATATATTTTTTTATTCTTCCAAATTAGCGGAGACTGATCACTAGTTGTAAAATAGATTTGGCATTAATGATTTTCGTTATAGCAGCCAATAAGTTGTTTGTTGTTCAGGTGATGACAACGGAGGAACCACACGTGCATCAGGATGATGAGAAGGTTTGTGATCTTTCAATTGTTATGCCTTGTCTATATGATTACGATAGCAGTAAAGGTTCTTTGAGAAGACATCAGTAGCATGCTAACTTGTTCTTCTCAAGAGTCATCCTACTATTATGATTTTAGGTGTATGCTGGCATATCTAATAATGAGGATGAGGATTTGGAAGTGATTGGAGTGGAAGAAGAAGAAGAGCTGGTCGAGGTTGAAGAGGTGCTGTATTCTTTTTCTCTCTTTAACACTACTACTGACCAGTGAGGAATCCAACCAATGCTATCATAGCGCAGTCGGTAGAGCGTTTGCCCGCCGATTTGGGAGTGCGGGTTCGGTTCCTGAGTGAGATTGATGACAAAATTCCCGTATCTCAGAACGGCACATTCAATGTGTCGCCATGTTCGAGACTAATTCTGACTCACAATTGTCTTTTGCTAAATTTATAATTGTTGTTATTCCCACTTTAATATTGTGAATGAAATTTGAGGAATACAAAATGAGTGGGAGAGTTCGTCTCGTGGCCGATCCTCGTCCTCCCTCAAAAGGACACAAATTCTCGAAGTGGGAGGTAAGAAGAAGCACACCGTAGTCGAGTGGATAACACTTTTGACTATGGAAGAAGAGGTAGTAAGTTCAATTCCTATGACGACTATTGTTTTGCAGTACAATATGACGCAGTTGGAAGAAGTGGAAGTGGATGCTTCAGTCTTGGCACAGGTGAGGCATTTTCATATTTACCTTTAAAATGAATTTTATTTGAAGGTGATGCCACGACCTCCACGAATTGTGGGACAGAACAAGCGAAGGAGGAGGAGAAGTAAGCATTTTTGTCATCACCCTCTTATAATTCATACCCATTTTCGCCCACGGCATTTCCGTAACTGCATTCTGACTTCTTATACGTTTTGAATAGCATTACATTATGACTTGTTTTATGATAACTTATTACCCAAATCTGTGGTACAAGTGGCATATTGATAGATGTTTACCTCTTTTGCAGACCCGGCTGAACCAGGCACAGCCCGTAACCTCGATTGGATCATCGATGCTGTTGCCGCAGGGCAGGATGTCGATGACGCCAGTCCCCATAACAGGTACTGTAATCAGTGCAAGGTGTACTGTAGATACTGTATCCTTTATTCATGCAATCATTATCGCTGGCGTCTGTTGGTTCAGGAAAAAAACATTGTCCACAAGACCCATTAACCGTTCATCTTTGCAGGAAGAAGCCAGTGGTTCACAAGTGCATCTACTGTGGAAAAGTGGACAAGTATCCGAGCAAGATTGAGGTCAGTCGAAGGGACGAGATAGAACTATTCAAGTATGGTTGTCAACGTTTCAAATAGATTTCTTTCCAACTTCGCCAGTCAAAGAAAATGGGATTGTTACATTAGTTACAGCAGTACCATTCATTCCCTTTATTCAGGCGCACATGCGAACGCACACGGGAGAGAAGCCATACAAGTGCGAAATCTGTGGCCAGGGATTCACTCAGAACACACCATTGAGGATGCATATGAGAAGGTACGGTAAGAGGAGGGATTACGGTATACTTATGAATGGGACGAATATGTTACAGCTTGTTTATTTAAAAGATTGAAGATACAAAGTTTTATTCGATTATGATAGAATTAATGACTCGCAAACCAATAGGCTGTGGTTAACGAATATGACCGGTTGATGTACTGCAGACACTTGGACCAACGATCGTACGTGTGTGAAGTGGACGACTGCGGAATGAGATTCGTCTCCCAGGTAAGTGCACTCACACTCCACACTACTCTACTTGCTCTTGTTGATGCTAATGAAGAGTTGTGATGAACCATTCAATTGCAGGCTCTACTCAACGCCCACCATAGCAGCAAACATAGCAGCATTAAGAAGTTTGTTACGTTGTCCATTTACATATTTTTTTATCTTATCTAAGACTGGCTTAAGGCTTATTCCCCTCTCTGCTTCAAAATATTCATTATTTTTTGTTGCAGACACGTCTGTCTGAAGGGCTGTGGTCGATGGTTTGCGACTGGGAGAAATCAACGAGTGCATGAGGCCAAGTGCAATCATTATGCACGGTATGTTGTCTATTTGTACTGCTAATTAATCTAGTCGATATGATTAATCACAACCGAGATAATGTCATTGTGTCATCTCCATGATTAGGGGATGAATCTTCTGATACTTGTATTGTTTAGTAACCGTTCCATCGTCAATTCGGACTACAATACTCATCACGACGACGGAATGCACTCTCCGTATATTGTGAGTCAATTTGTACGTTGCATCGTTTATCATTCATCTGTAAGTTGTGGATCACTTCAACTGATTTGCTTTGATTGGCTTTGATGCCTCCTTTTCATATCATCCAAGCTCTCATCTTTCATTGAATTAAGTTAATTAAAATAGTATATGTTTCTAACTAGCAAGTCTCTTATATCTCTATAGTATGCATTCTCTATATTTCAGTCCGATGTTTCGGTCGATAACTACCTCGTGGAATCGAATGAACTTCCCGTTGAAGAGGAATTGGATGTTGTATTGGAGGAGGATGAAATGGGATTGGATAGAGAGGATGAGGTGAGACTTATTGGGATAACAATTCGAAAGATATTGTTGGAAGGGCTGAAGGTGGATTGACCATTGGCCTAAAAGGATGGGACGAATCTTAGATCTATGTCTGATTCTGGAACAAATACAAATAATGTAAACGAATCGATCATGTATTGGTGATTGGATTGGAAATATAGGGAATAGTGTAAAATGATGTGATTCTTATATTCCAGATGATTCCTTCTCATCATTCGATGTACGGTGGACACACTCCACACGACGAAATCGACGTAGTCAACGACCCTGTCATTGGATCAATGCAGCCTAATTTCCTGTAGGACCGCAACGCATCGTGGTGCGCGTTGCGGTTCACACCACCATATTTGTTTCTTATTTGGCATAGTTATGTCATACGGCGTTCTTCAAAGCTGATCATAAGAGCTTCTCGACAGAGTTAACAGAGAGTGAGAAGTCATTGAGAAACGTTTCCGGTTGATTGTATTTACCTGATATTTTGCCATTTTACAGTATGCTACCGTAGTTATACTCTACAGTATCTTAAGTTGCCATTTTATTAATTTCATCCTTTGCTTTGATCAATTTTGCGTTTGTACCTCAGGGGCTATCGTTTGATGACTTTGTTCGTGATTTTTCGCTTCTTTTCCCATTGTGCTTTCATCGTTCCTTGCGCTCTAAATAGTCGTATATTTTCTGTTCAGAATACTTTATAACATCTTCGATTACTCTCGGTGCTCAAAGCAGATAAATAATGTTAAAACTTATTCCGAAGTTTCTTTGATTAAAGGAGTTTCGCGAACTCGAGATGATATCTGATGATACAAATGCAGTTGTACTATTTCTTCTCTCACTCTCTGTACCCTCTCTTCTTGCCTCTAACAGTACGAATTTAGAAGACGTCACGATGAAGCTCAACGTTGTGTGCGGGACGAAGGCATACGAATTGGAACTGCCTGAGGGAGGAGACAAAGGAGAAGAAGGTGGGGGGATCAATCATCAACAATACGTGGACACTGTCGATCTCATTCTATCAATCATGTTACTTGGCATTATTGGAAGTTCAACGATCAAGTTAAATCAGCAAAAAATTCTCGTATTTCAACGTGTAGTACTCAACATCTATTTGCAGAATGTTCGTCTCAACTGTCGACACTCGGACATTTGAAGGAACACATCAGTGAACTGGCCAACGTTGATCCCAACATGCTCAGGATCATTCATCGAGGTATACTGTAATCCTCTCCCATTCAGTTTGCAATCACATAACCACGTTTTTTCACAATATTTTTATGAGGGGGGCTACAGTATCCAATACGGTAGATGATCATCACAAGACATCGACTCAGTTGCCCTTCTTGTTGCCATCGTGGATTTGGCCGTCGATGGGGCAAGGAGCAACCCTCAAATGATATGACGTCACATACAGAATGGAATCAGGGCATTTTGGGTTTGGAGAAGGGTTGGGCATGTTCCCACTATTGAGTGGATGAGTGTACAATAAACGGAGGTGGAGAGGAACCTACTTCGTCTTCTGAAGTCTCATTTTGTCAATCTGGGCCTGCACGTCGGGACTCAGCTCGTTGGGAGGCTGAATGAAATGACATTGTTATAGGCATCGATCAGTACTTGGCAGAGTGCCAACTTTTAGTGCTAGAGACAGCAGAACTACATAGCAGCGGTTAATATTGTTTTCCCTCCCTTTATAGTTTGTAGTCTGGTCTATCCAATAGACTCACAAGGGTGCGCAGGTCGTTGAGGCGCAGGATAACGGAAGTGGGATAAGACAAGAAAGCGACGACGATTGAGAGATAGAGGGCAACCTGAAAGGAAACATCTATTGATTGAATGACCACCATCCAATTCCTTAAGATGTTATTCTTGTTTACCTAGCAAAAATCAAGTGTAATCAATTTTAGTGGTCAATTTCGTCGTCAGATTTGAATTGACGAATAGGAATGCCGGCTGCTTCGAGGATTTTGCGGGCAGCCTGGTACTTGGGTTTTTCAGGACGGTCCTCGAGGTAGATGACCTGAATCGCGGACGGGATACTGTATTCAGATATTTTTGTTTGGACTAATTCCCGGTCGCGGACCTCAATGATGGTTCCCCATTCAGCAATGATCTTCGCACATGCGTTGCATGGAAAGAGTGTCGTGTAGAGACGATGCGGTCCTAGTAATACATCATCCTTCCTTCTGGGGGCATCGATCCCCATTCTCCACAATTCCAGTCTAGACCACTGCCAACTGCGCTACCTGGATCGAAGCGCACTGATGGCTGGAAGAGCACCGCTTCTTCCGCATGTACAACGAACGTGTGCTTATCCGCCAACGGGTTGGATTTGTCCTTGCCCTGCAGGAGTACGGTATCCTCTCCGTATTACGGTAACCGCAACGCATGGTTTGACGCGTTGCGGTTTACCCACCCAGGGCATCGTAGTCTCCATGCCTGTTGGAGCTCTGTTGTGTCCTCTGCCCACAATCTCTAATGTATTCGCATCCGCAATGACGGCACCGACCTGGACGGGAAACGGTAGTTCGGCTGGGTCATAAGATGGGGCGCACCTTGGTGACTGGATCCTCACTTTTCTTGGATTCGTCAAGTGCAATGGACATTGCACGATGATCTTGTTGATAGGAGGCGATGGGAATAGAGAAGGAGCGGAGTTGAGAGAAGGAGAAGAGAGAAGAAGAAGTAGAGGACGAGAGGAGAGAACGAGACTAGGGAGGATTACGGTAGCAGGATACTGTAGTTGAGGAGCAACATCTCTTTATAGATGTTATCTATGATTTTGAAAACTCCCGGAAAAAGCAGAAAGACTCGAAATAATAGATCGAATGTTCCCAAAATTTTGGCGCCAAAATTTGAATTTGAATCCTTAATTGTCCCCAGTACCTTCTCGGTATCTGAGGTGTAACGAAGTGGCGGAGTGCTGTCGACTCCCTTGTGAAGAGTACGATGAAGAGGAAGAGAAGATGAAGGAAGACGACGGGAGAAAAGAATGGGAAGAGTGGAGAAACGACGGGGAAGAGACATCTAAAAATGGAAGGAGTGACCAATATACGAAGTATGGATAGTAAAGACAGACCTCGAATGGAGAGGAGACCGCCCGCGCCAAGCGAAGACGATGACAATGAGAGAGGAAATGGGGAGAGGGAGGGAAGAGGAGAGAATGAGAGACATGCAAATGAGGACGGGGATCATGCAGAAGAGTGGAAGGACAGTCAAAACATGCATATTGTTGAGAGTACATGAGGATATTGATTGATGTCAAGGGAGAATCAGGGTGAAAAGAAGTGAAATGTACATTAACAAAGCTGTGTTATCTTTGTGTGTAAGACAATTGTGTAGGAGATAATGAATTGAGGTTCTACTAGTTTAGATAAGAAACTGATTGTGAAACAAACGTTTATAAAATATTCATTTCAGGACGCACTCTGGGTGGAGATGCGGCCGATCCGATCGAGAAGTTCGCCTTCAAGGATGGAGACAAGTTGCTAGTGATGGGAAGAGCACGTGCGGCACTCAAGGTAAAATGTGCAAAAGATACGCTCCCGGGTGGGTTCGAACCACCGACCTTTCGGTTAACAGCCGAACGCGCTGCCGATTGCGCCACGGAAGCAGACGGTCTGTCCGTTGCAGGACGACCCCTCATTCAAACGGCTCGTGGACTACGAGAAAGCGAAGTTGAACGGAATGCAGGTCAGTATTATAATGGTTTTAAAATTGTTAAGTAGTTTAGTTATATAGGCAAAACAATTGTATTATTTCAGAAGACTTTCGATGAACTGGGCGCGGATCTGATTGAACTGGAGAAGAGATTCCTGGACAGTGAGTTATTTATAGTGATATTTGACATTGTATTATATGCATCATACTAAGGTTTCTAAAAACGATAGTAAAGGACATTTCTCATTCATATAATCTCAGTGAAGCGATTATATCTACGAACGATAGACAACCACAAGAGAAATGCACTTTACTACCGATTCAGAAACACTGCACGATATCATTCCAATTGAATACTCATACTTGCAGAGGCACGTCATTCCGAGATGACAAAGAAACTGGACAAACGACAGAGGGCATTCAATGAGGAGGGATCAAGGTGAGATAATGACTTGTGTCAAATACATTCAATCATTGGGTGTTACTCATTTCTTACTGTTTACGAACATTATCCTTTCAGACACATGATAGCCCTTGATGCCATTCAATTGTCTACTGAGGAAACATCTGAGGAGCAATTGAAGAGAAACAGGGAGAAGAGAAAGGTCAGTGTTGCCATGTGTATATCTGATGTCCTTTAACGGATTACAGTAGGTCATTGAGAAACTATTGATAGGATTTGCAAATAGGTTTGCATCAATGGACATTTATTGATTGATTACGGTACATTCAGGCACTCATCAATGGGATCGAGTCGTTGCTGAATCAGAACGACGCCAATATGAGGAGACTGGAGGAGCTTGCGAGGATCTGTGAGGAGGAAGCGAATGGACAGAAGTGAAGGGAGAGTATGACCGTCTTCATCTCTCATACTCACTTTCTACACCCACCACTTTTGAATTGATTATGTTCAACGACAAGCAGATTCCTTTCTTCATTTATCTTCCTTTCTTCCATTTGATTCTTTCTTTGATTCTTTACCCATCCTTTGAATACTTTCTCTCGATTGTCATTTTCCCCCTTATACTTACAATTCCTGCACTTTCTACAGGAACATCTCCCCTGACACCATGTGCAGAGCTTTCTAGGATCTTCTCTATAATTTAGACAATATTCGATCGAACATCCTGTGATCTTTTTTGTTGCTAAACCCAGTCACAAATGTTTGTGCTTTACAAAGAATCTGTATTCTCAGTGAGAATTTTCTATGCGATCGATTTTCACCTCGGGTTGGCTATTTATTGAGATGATTCAATAAACAGTGTAATCAAAACACATTAATTTTGCAGTAGAATTGTTGGAAAAACTGCTATGCATATGAACAACGAAAAGAGATCCTAATTTTAGCGAAGGAAATTGCACAATGGCGGTCAGATGTTTAAGTTACAACGTACACAATTACTGTTCCTAGCAATATTTTGAAATGTGAAAGATCGGGATTTCCTGCATCATTGATGCCAAGTTATCTAATGCTACAAATATACAGAACGTCAACAACGAGAGTAGAATCTGAGAAATATCTAAAGAACAAATATAAACTTTCGCTTAGATGGAAATTTGCCTTGATAACCACTGAAAAAATCAACGAAAGTGCTGAAATTGGAAGAGAATCATTGTTACAGCAGTACCACTAGATGTAAATTTGTTATTCTGCACAAGTTAAAGATGAAAGGAGAGAACAAAGTATGTGGATCAACATCAATACAATGCCACTATCCAAAATTGTACAAAAAGGGTCGAAATGGTGTGATATTACCAATTGATCAGTAGTCGATGTCATCCGATTCCGCCCATTCTTTCCATTTTGATTCATTCTCTTCCAGCATTGTGTCGAACTTCTTGCATTCATCCTGAATCAATTTGACTTTTCATTGTAATTTGTACTAACAACTAGAGAAAATAAACAATAAGACATCAAGTGGAAAAACGGATAGATGTCATCACTCTCGAACAATTATGAAGCGAATTCACCCAGGCGTGTGCAAGATACTTTGCACTCTCTTCGTCGTTTCTTCTTCTCTCTTCCTCTTTTCTCCTTAGTGATTCCTTCACATGGATCAATTTTTCTACATCATCCTGCAAATTCATACTTCAAATTTCATTTGCAATTCGCATTCTCATTTTTTATATGCAGTATATATTATACTCGCTCTTATTACTTATTAATATAGCCGATAGTACATGAACATATTATACATTGGCAGTTTGCTTGAATAATTTGCTCGCAGAATGCCAATCAATCAAATATCTGAATGTGTGAAGGTGGTTGTAGAACTCTCCTAATAGAGATCGATTCCCCGGGGAGTAGAAAACAAGTTAAATCCACTGATGACTTATCAGATTCGGCTCCACGTGTCATTCGACCAGGTGACTCTAGCCCGGAATAGGGGGAAAGAGTGATCGGTGAAAGAAGGAAAATAAATTGTGCCGCTCAAAAATGTAGAAATTGTAAAACGCCTATCACAATTTGTGTTTGTGATTCACAAAATAACTGTGACCTGCAACTATAATAACATTCAAGACTTTCACTCTGCGCAGTGTTTCCGATAACCTTGTAATTATTGACGATGCTGCATAGAACTATAATACTAACCCATGATATTGTGCATTCTCCCCCGTTCCTCGTATTTTTCACTCTCATCAGAATCTTCTCCACTTCACCCAGTTCTACAATCATATTTCTCATTGACAATTCAATCATAAGACAACCATCTAAAATACTGAACCATAAATGAAGGAATTGTTATATTCGAGTTCGCAATGCTCATATTTTCTTGTTTTTTTCTATCAAGATGGAATACTATCCCCCCCCTTAACTAACCTGTTCCTTCTTCCGTCGAGAGAATAGAATTGCCCGAGTCCTCATCTGAAAATGAAATGATGGTAACAATTGAAAACGCGTGCAGCGCATTATGTAGTAAATGCATCGGACAAACATCACGTAAATTTCAGCACATAAAGCACACTGACATGCTTTTCCATCTAGATAGTATAGACCGAAAAGAGCAAAAGGAGGTTTACTTTCTTCCAATTCTTCTTTCACTCTTCTCAGTCCTTTCTCGTCATCATCAAACTCGTCAAATCCTGCCTGAAATCACAATCGGTTTTGTTTAAAGGTTAGGTTCAACCACGGAATCATACTCCAACTTGACGCAAAAAATTAATATTTTTAAATAACAGCTAAATAAAATAAGCTGACGGATATCTCATGAGAGAATGCCTCCTCTTCTGCATCATCCTCTTCATTCTTTGATAGAAGTGCCCTCTCATCGTCATCAGACAACAATTCGATGACCTCTGGTTCTCGTGTAGATGCTCAAATATCCGCGATTACGGGATGGTTAATATGGAAAACATACCAATTGCACGTTTGAAGTTGTCACTTTTGACTCGCATGAATTCCCTCGATGGTTTCGTGAGGAACATTGTCCTCTTTCTCACTGCAAACATTCACTTTTATTCACTGGCAATCAAACTAATTCATTTTCTTCTTTAGAAAAACACAATATTTATTTGCAAATGGTCCAGATGCCCATTAGGGTTGTAACTCAAAAAAAAGATTTGCCAACCTTTGCGTTCTGTCGTCAGTTGTGGGGAATTGTATGGTGATGGGTGTTGTCCCGCTCCAAACATTGCAAACTGATCAGTAGAAGGGGAAGAACTGACAGAATCTTCATCTAAATCATTCCCCCCCTTTCATTCCATTCCCATTAATTCACTCACTGGTTGTATCGATTGTATTCGTTGTCTCATCCCCACTCTCATCACTTTCCGTCTGCTCGTTTCTCACAGGCGAAAAAGCATCGTCAGAATGTTGTTCAACTAAAAACAAGATTGCATTTACCGAAAACAATACATGAATAAATTCAAATCGTGCTTATGAAAAAACAGCAGCGTTTCATATGAGGAAAGGCGCTATGAAATGACATCGCCGATATCGCAAATTTAAAAAATAAAGAATTTTATGTCTTTTTGTCCTTTGCATCACTTACTTACATTTTACTTTTAACACTTAATCTCTTTATCTCCCCGTTTTCTTTCATAAATGAACACGACTCACCATAAGCATGGCCATTTCGCGGTGCTCTCATAGCCACAGAGAATGTGTCCCCTTGGACTACCGCACTCTTCTTCAATCGACCTTCTTCCTCCGCTTTGATCATTGTCAACTTCGATGTGTGAGTCTGAATGCAGATACGTATATCTCATTGATATATGCTCATCCTGAGTGATCCTTTCTGGTTTATCACAGCAAATTCCCTTGTGCACCTATTACATTTTTTGAACCATACAGCAGGACAAAAAAGAACAATTTCTGCAACAAAATGAATCTAATTTTGTGGTGTGCCCTCAAATGATCTTTGGAAATGGCGATTCCTTTATGCACTTTATTGTGCTGACAGACTACTAATAACTATCCAAGTGCAACTACAGATCCCCCACTCCCAAATAAGTACCTTCTCTTGTTCCTTTTCCGCTTCATCTTCCCTCATACTTTCCTTCTTGATCTTCACTCCTTCAGTTTCACTCCTTTTCTTCTTCTCTTCTTCCTCCATGGTCCATTTCATCGTTTCATCCTAAACAGACGAACATTTATTTATTTATTTATTTATCGTGCACAGGTGTGCAAGGGTGGAGGAGATGTAAATTGGGCAGTATTTGTCTATTTCATTGGACAGCAAGGACTAGAAAGACCCGAAAAAGTAGAATTATTCCCAATTAAATAGGCTAATGAGGAAAAAACATTCATATGGGTATTAAATACAACAAATGACATATACAATATAAATACTTACTTCTTCTTCTTCATCATCATCAAACTGCAGTACATTCCTTGTTCTGTGTTGTTGTCTGTCTGAAATTGGGCAACATTATACATTTATCGAGTATAATCTTCCGAATTATAAAGGGAACGGAATAAGATGAAATACTATTACTTGAGGAAGCGATGGGAGTTGCAGGAGACGACATCATCCGTCGACGAATGACACCAATGGGAGAATGGGCGACAATGGAATTACACCACCCTCAAAGCACAGTGACTAGAACAACAGTCAAAGATGGAATCAACTCACTCCTTAGTTTAGATGCTGCTGCAGTCTTGGTGCGTCGGGTCGGTCGCATGGTCGGGTCTAAAAAGTAACTGTTAGTGTAGAAATGACAATCTGGAGAAACAGATGCGTAACGGTAACGTAACACTTAGAAGCTGTCATTTAACAATGGACGTTTTTGGACCTATTCCCGGGGATTCGTTCCATATGTATATATTTCGAGAGCACTTGGGGGGAAACCAAAAACCCACAAAGGATTTTTTGCCTAAACCGCATATTTAAGGAGAAAATTTTTTCAAAGGCTCAAAAATGTCTAAATTTGCTATGTTTGGGATTTTCTACAGCAAGAAGCAGGCTTCACTGAGGGACGAGCATACCCGCAATGGAGAGTACTTAAGTAGTACATTGCACATGATTTTTACCAGACTTGCTGGTTAAGGCATAAAAATGGGGGAAATTTTCAAAAGTGT